>OY744617.1:37170027-37185027 GCA_963556255.1 Allolobophora icterica | reverse complement strand
TTTCATATCCAAAGGATCCAAAGGCATATCATATCCAAAGGATCCAAAGGCATTTCATATCCAAAGGATCCAAAGGCACTCATGTACGGCGGTCCGACGGAAGGCCATTAGGCGAAACTTCTTAACAATTCAGACACGATCGCCGGGGTCGAGACAGACAGGGTTGTGAGGGGCGTTTGACTGCTTATCGGAAGAGACCGGCCGTCCGAATGTGATTTGGGACGCTTAGCGGACGAGCCCCCGTCGTATATAAGGAGCCGGTTACGCTTGGGCGGTCGTGTGGCAAACTGATTCGGATGCGATGTGGGTCATCTGGCGAGGATGTTGGTTCGTCGGGTTGGGTCCAGTGGATTTTAATAGATGCGCCTGGGCGATAAATGGTATTGACTGAAATACTGCTGACGAAGGCAGTGATGGATGGATGGACGGATGGGTGGGTGGGTGGATCGATGGGTGGACGGGTAGGTAAATTGGCTGAATGGATGGAAGAATAAGCAACTGAATTAACAATAAGCAGTAGAAGAAGAAAGAAGAGAGAGGGAAGGAGGTGAAAAGAAAGAAAGGAAGAAAAAGCAATAAGCAAAAAGAAGAAGAGACAATACAATAGAAAGAAAACAAGAAGAAAGCCAAGGAGGAGGAGAAGGAAGAAGAAGAAGAAAAAGAAAAAGAAGAAAAAAAAGAAGAAAATGACGAAAATGACGAAGAAGAGAAGAAGAAGAAGAAGAAGAAGAAGAAGAAGAAGAAGAAGAAGAAAAGGAAGAAGAAAAGAAAACGAAGAAGAGAAATAGAAGAAGATGATAAAGTGTTAGTAGAATATAAAGATTTTGAAGAAAACGAATAGGAAGAAGAAGAATGCGAAGATTATGAAGAAGAAGGATGGACGGGCGGAGAAAAAGACGATGATGGGCTGAAGAGCGGACAGTGGAACGAACGGCATGTCGGAAGATGCACCGACGGATGGAAAGAAGGTAGGAGGGATAGACGGACAGAGTGTGGGCGACCAGTGGAAAGGTCCGACAGAGAGACGGATGGAAGGATGGAAGGACTGAATGACGAATGGACCAGAGTTGTCCGTGGGTCAATGTTTAAAGACCCGACCCGACACAACCCATTAGACACTGGACCCAGCCCGACCTGACCCAGAAGTACCTCATAAATTCTTACCCGACCCAATTCGACCCATTCATTTACAAGAGGTTCTTGCTTAACCAAAATAAAAACTGACGTTTCTGAAATTTTACATTAAATCCTCCTATAAAGCAAACTGGTTTCCTAAGCTAACTAAAAAAGTAGAATCGTCGAAATTTCGTAGATTTAAGAAGAGCAGTCTCTCAAGCTAATCCGAGAGGCACACATGGGTACGAAGTATTAGCGACTTCGTTTTTCTTAGCCTCGGCCTATAATATGGGTAGGTAACCAATTCTCTCCCTCTTATCTCTACGCACTGACAATGTACTCATACTGTTTAGCTCTGTTGGCTAGGGGGCGCAAGTGGAGCTAAAATCTCGAAATAGATTTCTGCCCTCGTGGGGATTTGAACCCCCGATCACTCGATTGACAGTCCAGCACGCTAACCACTACACTATCGAGCACTCTCTGCAGATTATATATACATTAGCTGTCATGTGTCAACTCTAGTTGAGAATCAGTTGGTTGGGATATGCATGTGTTCGCGAGTCTGTCACTGGTTACTCTTCTGATTATCAGAGCAATGTTGGCTAACTGATAAATGTTCCATACTCATTGACTCTTAACATGGCTTGGGCTAAATGCAGACAGCACCTCTGACTATTTTCCCGGAGAAGCACTGTATAAATTTCCTTAACAATGAATAAATCAATAAATCATACGGCATTATTTACCCGACCTCGACCCGACCCATCAAATTTCCCAATATTCTGACCCGACCTCGACCCGACCCATCAAATTTCCCATCATTCTGAATCGACCCGATCCGACCCAACTCAACCAGGTCCGATCCGTGGTCCATCCGACCCATGACAAACTCTGGGATAGACTGACTGACGGTCTGCAGGAGGGTAGAAGGGACGGATGAGTCTCTGGTGAATGATGGTCGAGCGTGGAGCGTACATTAGTTGCACTCAACGCCGCGTTACACTAGAAGCCACGGTCAACATCCGCCGGTCGATCACTGTATTCATACGCCGCTCTGTAGGTCTAAATGGAAGCGAAGGGAAGGGATGGAGAGGCAGGAGCCAGCCGAGGAAGGAACTGGTCTGGAAGAGGATAGTGGATGAAGAAAGAGGAGGAAGGGAAGATAAGAGGAGGAGGAGAAGGGGAGAAGGGGAGAAGGAAACGAGGATGAAGAAGAGAGGAGTAAAGGTGGAGGATAACGGCAAAGGAAGAGGAGGAAGCGGGAGAGGTGGAGAATGAGGAGGAGATAGGGAAGACTGTTGGAGTAGTAGGAAAAGGAGGGGAGATGGAAAATAAGAAGAAAAATAATCATTGTAATATACATCATCGTCATTGTCATCATCATCATCATCATCGTCGTCGTCGTCGTCGTCGTCATCATCATCATCATCATCATCATCATCATCATCATCATCATCATCATCATCATCATCATCATCATCATCATCATCACCATCATCATCATCATCATCATCATCATCATCATCATCATCATCATCATCATAGTCATCATCGTCATCGTCGTCACCGTCATCATCATAGTCATCATCGTCATCGTCGTCACCGTCATCATCATCATCATCATCATCATCATCATCATCATCATCATCATCATCATCATCATCATCATCATCATCATCATCATCATCATCATCATCATCATCATCATCATCATCATCATCATCATCATCATCATCATCATCATCATCATCATCATCATCATCATCATCATCATCATCATCATCATCATCATCATCATCATCATCATCATCATCATCATCATCATCATCATCATCATCATCATCATCATCATCATCATCATCATCATCATCATCATCATCATCATAGTCATCATCATCATCATCTTCTTCTTCTTCTTTTTCTTCTTCTTTACTTCTTACATATTGCTATATCAACAAGACGGCTTCATCGCACCAGAGTTTTCTGGAATCTGGAGCTTTCAGACAGGCGCTATAATAAATCACGACCACGAGTGCTATTAATGGGTACACAACGTAACGACGCCATCTGGGGTCAATTTTCGAGCGACAAGCTTACATAGTCGACGTCGAGGGCTGCCATACGATAGATATGCAGCCGGGGGCACACAGAACGGGAGACGACGTTCAATTTCCTGCTGATACCCGACCCAAATTGAAGAAAGCAAAGGACCTTCGGAAGACGAAAGATGAAGGATCGTGCTTAATACAATCTGTGTTGCTGTTGTCATAATACAGAGGGTATCAAAAACGTCGGTGGTCATGGTGCGAGAGGGTAGCCGATTGGTTAGAACGCTTGGCCTGTAACGCGGAGAGCACAGGTTCGATCCTGCTCCCTGAGACGGTTACTGTGTAGGGGCCTGGAGCAAGTTCTTCACTCACAGTTGCCCAGCGCCATCGATGTTCTGCCCAGTGTTTAATCTAGTCCCCTCTTCTGGGAGGGGAAACAAGGTTTCTGGGGGCGGGGGGACCGACCAATTTACCCATGACTTTTTTGCTCATTTCATCCATCTTGAAAGAGTTAACATCATTATTAACAAAATTGCTTTAATATTTCACATATTATGATGATACGTCGTGCACTGTTCAAGGAACAATAAAGACTGATTTGAAAGACTGATTTGATCTTGAAAGAGTTCCAGACTCTTTCATATTTCATTTTCCCAAAAAGTTTATGACCTTTCTTTTAGACATTAGTGTTTTAAGACAGTTTTTCTTCTGCGAATTACTCTGTCGAAAAGGTGGATGACCTTTTTTAGGAATTCATCTCTCAAAAAGTATATAACTCACCTTCTCGGGGAGGAGGAACCATGTATCCTGGGGGGGATTTCCCTCCCCGAAAGGTCTCTACGTTATGATATTCCTGGCCTCTGGGGGGAGGGGAACAGAAATCCGGGGGGGGGGGAAATTTTCCCCCAAAAGGTGTCTAGATTAAACACTGTGTTCTGTCGCATGGTCGTTGAAGTGCTTCTGAACTTTGGAAGGAGGACAATATCAAATGTATTGTATTGTATAGCATTGTTTTGTTGTACTGTATTGTATATTGCATGAAGTAAAAAAAATTGCAATACATTTGGAAAGCCTTGTGGAAATCCGTAAAGTCGGAGAAACCAGAATTCAGGCTACGATGTATAGCTGAAGCAAGTTGAAAGTACTAGGAGTCCGAAGTTTAAAGACATTCAGAAAACTACTAAAAGAACGCACATGAATGAATGACGAGAACCAGAAGAAGAGTAGGAGGATGAAGAGGAAGAGCAAGAGGAGGAGGAACAGGAAGAGAAGGAGGAGGAGATGGTGGAAGATGAGGAGGAGTAAAAGAAAGAGCAGGAGGAGGAAAAGAAATAGGAGGAGCACCAGGAAGAGAAAGATAAATAGGAGGAGGAAGAGGACGAGGAGGAGGAATAGCAAAACAGGAAGAGACGCAGGGGAGGAAGAGGAGGAGTAGAATAAGAATTAAGAATAAGAAAAGTTTAAGGAAGAGTGTTAAGAACAGGGTAAAAACGGAATCAGAAATGAGAGTGGAAGAAGTCTGAGGAGGCGATGGAGTAGTCTGAGAAGGACGCGGTGGTATCGATCGATAGCATCCGACCAACGGCCGGGCGGACGGCGGCCTAGCGCCGGCCGGGATCGCTCATCCGGCGTGCTACTCCAGGGAGCATCAACGCGAATACGTCTTCGGCAAATCCGTGAAATCTGAGACGAGATGGCAACATCGAAACCACGAATCGAAACCCTGTAGAGGGCGATCAGATGATGCTCACTCATCCGCCCGTCATTCCTTCCTTCCGTCCATTTTTCGGTCCTTCCTTCCTTCCTTCCGTCCATCCATCCTTCCGTCCATCCTTCCGCCTGCTTCGTTACTAGGCGTCCGTAATGAGAGATAGCTGTCTCTTTGAATGTCGCATTGTACCATTCTGACTACCTCTCCCTCTCTGTCTATCTTTCTTTCCTTCTCCCTCTCGGTCGCTTCTCCTCTTCCATCAATCCATACTTCACTCTGCCTCGGTTCCCTCCTCCCGATTCCTTCCCTTCACCCATCCCTCCTTACTTACTTCTTCCTCTCCTTCCTCCATTCCATCCATCTCTGCCCATTCCTTCTTTACCCTCCATTCCCTCCCCTCCTTCCATCAATCCATCACCTATCGCCATCAGCCTCACTTTCCCTCCATTGCATCATCTCTATTTTCACCCATCTCTACCCTTTCTCCTCTCTACTTCATTCCATCCCTCGCCTACCATCAATCCCGACCTCCCTGTGCCTCACTCTCACTCCATTCCACCCTCTGGCTTTCCAAGCATCTCTAGCCCATCATCCTCACCCCTCCTTCCGACATTTACCTGCCTCCCACTGCCTCTACCCTCTCCTCCATTCCAGCCTCTCTTTTTCCATCCGTCATCATCCCCACATCCATCTCTACCTCCTCTCTACTTCAATCCATCCTTTCCACCCTTCCTCCACTTAACCTTTTCTTTCATTACATTCCCTCTCCACCCATCCATTCCTACCTATTCTCCTTCAAACCATCCCTCTCTTAGCAGTTATTTCATACCTCCCTCTTCTTCTTCCTCCTCCTCCTCCACCACTCACCAACTTCTCCTCCACTCTCCCTCATCTCTAGTTTAAGCAAATATCACAGCCTTCGCTCAAACAATACAAACACGGCATCCGATTATGGGGGCAGTCACACGGTTAAGGCGCTAACTAAGACACCTTTAAAACGGTGTCAACCTTTGCTATATAAGAATGAAACGCGATAGGCAATTAAATAAGACTGGATAGACCGTTCGATTTGTAACGCGGAGATTACGGGTTCGATCCTCCTCATCTGAGATGGTTACTGTGTAGGGACCTTGAACAAGTCCTTCACTCACAATTGCTCAGCGCCATCGATTGATGCTTGGTCATTAGCAGGGCTGTAGTCGAGGGTATACGCGGGTATACAGCGTATACTCACCTCTAGAGGCCGTATACTCATTACTCACCTCACAAAATATTTATATTTATTTATATTAAAATACTGTAGCGTATGCTCACAAAATGCTGTAGCGTATACTCACCTCTAATTTGTTTCTGAAAACTAACCGGTAGCGTATACTCACCTCTAAATTTACCACTACAGCCCTGGTCATTAGATAGTGGCGCTTAATAAATACATAAAAAGTAACCCTCTCCTTCCATCCATCTCTGCCTCCATCCTCCCTAGATCCATCCCCTCCCTTCCATCTAGTACAGTAGAGTATAACTGTTACAATACAATACAATTGTATTTGTTATTGCTCTCGCTTCAATGTTCAGAAGTGCACGCACGACCATTGTATTGAAACCAATTTATTTGTACCATTCCATAAAACCATCACGACATAATCACACATCAATCAATGTACAAACGAAGCCCAACAAAAGCTTAAGCTTATACAAGTTAGGCTCCTATATTCCAATCTGCCATTGTTTTTTAAACCGTCATAAATAGACAGATAATAGATATACAGACCGAAAGACATACAGACAGATAATAGATATACATATATACATGCTTAAACACGTGGATATATACATACGACAGAATATCGATGGCGCTGAGCATTTCTGAGTGAAGTACTCTGCTCAAGGTCCCAACACAGTAACCGTCTCAGTGGAGACCTGAACCCGTATTCCTATCCCCTTCTGCCTCGCCCTTTCCTCTGCTTCGCCCCTTCCTGCCTCTCTCTACCCCACCTTCCCTTTCTCCCATCTCCGTTCCTCTTTTGTTCACCATTGGTTCAAAGCCATCCGCTCTTTCTCCCCTGAGTTAACTGACCACACATTGACAGACGCTTTGTAAAGCACTCTCGTGTGTCCACAGAAATAACTCCGCCACTGTTCGTACTCTGACAGTGCCAGTCCCAAGCCTGGAGAAAGGAGGAGGGCGACGCTAATCATCTTTGATATGGCACAGCGTCGTTAAACAGCAACTAAGTCCACAGATGAAATGCGGCGCTATAGAAAGGGCTTGTTTACTTTGCTTTCGATATTGCAGAAAGACCCACTGCTACCGATAAGTATTTATTTATGTTTGCATGTATGTATACATGTATGTATCTGTGTGACTGTATGCGTAAATGTATGTAATTTGAAATGTACGTATGTTTATGTATGTATATAATGTATATCTATTAATTATCTGTCTATATGTCTTTCTGTCTGTCTGTCTACTGATCCATCCATCAATCAATCCATCCATCCATCCATCCATCCATCCATCCATCCATCCATCCATCCATCCATCCATCCATCCATCCATCCATCCATCCATCCATCCATCCATCCATCCATCCATCCATCCATCCATCCATCCATCCATCCATCCATCCATCTATATATCTATCCATCTATATATCTATCTATCTATATCTATCTATATATATATATATATCCATTTATCCATCTATCTCTATATATAATATCATATATATATACATATATATATATATATATATACATTTTATACTCATTTCAATATGATTAGAGTTGCTATCATGATCATCATCTCCTGACGCCGGTCATTTGGTGCAAACGAACTTTTCGATTAGGCCCTATATTAATTCCAAGTCTATTTTCCAGTCGAATGCACCTCCAGTCCTTGTGTTTGGTCCCATCTGTTCCTGAGTCTTCATTTCTGGACATAATTCGCCTATGGAATCGTCGTATGGTGGCAGCACTGATGCGGACGTTAACAATCGTCTCCGTCAAATACACTCGTGGAATCAGCTGCAGCAGCCTCTCGCAACGGACACTGACAACAGGCCATAACAAAAGAACCGGCGCTGCATAAATCCGACAGACAGAACAAAAGAAGTCGTTGAACAACTTCCGGTTCATTAGGCTGATGGCGTTATATAAATGCAACGAAATAAATAGGCTAGTGGTTATGGGTTTGAGGCAGACACGGATAGGAGATTTTAAGGTATGAGGTAGAGATGGTGGCTCAGTGGTAAGTTCGGCGCCTTGTGACCGAAGGGTTGCAGGTTCGAATCCCACTCTAGCCGCTGCGTACGGACCTTGGGCAAGTCCTTCACTCGCAATTGCTCGTGGCGCTTCGGCGTGAAAATTCCGGCACAGTATCAAAATGCTGTAGTCGGGAGCGCCTCTGAGTAGTAGTTGACTTCGAGAGGCGCTATAGAAATATAATGAATAAAATAAATAAATAAATGAACAATAGAAGGAGGGTTACTTTGGTAATCTGTAAAATAGTCGATCGCCTGTAGGCCTATTTTTGACAACCAACACACGTGGGTAGATGACGAAAGCATTGCTTCATCTGTCCGTGGCTTTCAAAAATCTAGATTCTGCTTTTATTTAACACGGCCCACTGTTCGCGAATATCATTTGTCATCTGTACTAGTGGGCCCACCTATATCTTTGCGCCGTGTTTACTTGACCTGGTCCACATCGTAGTTTTCTACAGGTGTCTGAGGTTATTGTCTTAAAAGAAGCCGTTAGAAAGATTATTGCTCATATTTGTTGTTTAATAAATCAGATTCGAGGCGCTGATGTGACCTGCATGGTCCACATCATACGGCACGTCGTTGAAGTGACGAAATCCGTGTAACCGATGCCGTCCCACGAACTTCCGGGTCGAGCAAAGGTCCTTCGTAGTCTGGCCTGGATGTGGCGAAAACCGTTGAGGTTTGTCTAGACGTTGACTATAAAAGGCGCTGGTTGGAACGATGCTCTAAGTCGAATCGAGGATTCCAGAGTTTCTAGTGATTCTTCTAAGAGGTCGACGAACGTTCGTATCGACAAGATGGCCAGCTCAGATGTTCAGGTCAGACAGGATGCTCAGGTCAGACAGGGTCTCCAGAGAGCCTTCCAGGAACAAGGTAGAGACCGTAGAGGTCAAATGGATCCCCGGGATGTTGACCAAACTCTGAGATGCTACAGGGACAGTCCAGACTGCCGTCAGAAATGGGACGATGCTCGCATCAGGCAGGAGTCAGAGGTAAGTGTCTAACGTTACCCTATTCTGTCACTGTCTGTTTGTCTGTCTGTCTGTTTGCCTGTCTGTTTGTCTGTCTGTCATTGTCTTTGTCTGTTTGTTTGTCTGTCTGCCTCTGTCTATCTCGTTGTGTGTCTGTCAGTCTGTCTGTCTGTACGTTTGTCCCTCTTTGTCTACCTGCCTCTCTCTTTTTGCTCTCTTTCTTTCTGTTTCTGTGTCTTTCGCTGTCTCTCTCTTTCTGTTTCTACATCTCTCTCTGTCTCTCTCTTTCTGTTTCTATGTCTCTCTCTGTCTCTCTTTTTCTGTTTCTACGTCTCTCTCTCTCTCTCTCTCTCTCTCTCTCTCTCTCTCTCTCTCTCTCTCTCTCTCTCTCTCTCTCTCTGTCTCTCTCTCTGTCTCTCTGTCTCTCTGTCTCTCTGTCTCTGTCTCTCTCTTTCTGTTTCTATGTCTCTCTCATTCTGTCTCTCTCTCTCTCTCTCTCTCTCTCTCTCTCTCTCTCTCTCTCTCTCTCTCTCTCTCTCTCTCTCTCTCTCTCTCTCTTTCTGTTTCTATGTCTCTCTCATTATGTTTCTATGTCTCTCTCTGTCTCTCTCTTTCTGTTTCTATGTCTCTCTCATTCTGTTTCTCTCTCTCTCGCTCTTTCTCTTTCTTTTTCTGTGTCTCCATGTCTGTCTCTTTCTGTTTCTATGTCTATCTGTCTCTCTCCTTCTGTTTCTATGTATCTCTCTCATGTCTCTCTCTCATCCTCTCTGCAACGCTACCCATTTGTCTAGCGCCTTTTCAGAGTCTATGTCTAATTTTGTCTATTCCGTAAATATATCTATACATCTTGATGCCAAAGTAGGAATCATTCGAAGGTCATTTCTACGTAGTACCGCACAGTCTATGAGTTTTTTATTCTCATTATATCAAAATAGAAGTCTGAGTCTAAACGCCGACTCTAGCAGATCCTTGCTTATTAAGGGACTGCTCATCTAATGCAGTTTATAACACAGTAAAGCTTCTTTGTTCTAAGAAGTTTATGATTTTTCTTTTCTTTCTCAGCACTTCGTGAGTCGTTCCCCCACCGCCAGTTAGCCAACAGGAGGTCGTCGAATACTACGCGGCTCGTCTAAGAGATTAGACGTACAAAGCAGAGGTGAAACGTCCGTGCAACCACAACATCTATGCATGAACGTCCCTTCGACGAAGTTTATCCATCACCCAACGTTCTATACTTCGAACCTCAACCCATTTAATGACATGTCGCTGAGACGGACTTGAAGGAGAAGTTTTGCCGCAGTTAAAGCTTTTTATTAGTGCTTTCTGCGTTTCCTCTTTTCGAATCTTTGCCTTTGCACGTGTCTGGGTATACGCACAAGAGATTATTGATCAACAGTATGCCCTATAGGTTATAATTTATTGATGCAACTTGAACGTGTGACCTTGATTAGGTCTTTGCTGTTAGACAAACACACACACACACACACACACACACACACACACACACACACACACACACACACACACACACACACACACACACACACACACACACACACACACACACACACACACACACACACACACACACACACACACACACACACACACACACACACACACACACACACACACACACACACACACACACACACACACACACACACACACACACACACACACACACACACACACACACACACACACACACACACACACACACACACACACACACACACACACACACACACACACACACACACACACACACACACACACACACACACACACACACACACACACACACACACACACACACACACAGATGTCCACGCTTTCTAAGGAGACCCGGGACCTACCAATCACAATAGCGTCACTACAAAACCCCGTTCCAGCCTGCAACAGCCAGCCTCCTTTCTGCAGACGACATAAAAATCTTTTCCTCTTCTTCACCGCCGCCGGAAGTACGTGCGTGCGCATGCGTAAAGCGTCCGGCCGGTCGACGTGGACCGTGTTGACGCGTAATAGACTTGGCGTTAATGTCACCATTCCGTCGCCCTAACAGCCGCATGCTTCGACATGCAACAGGATGACGGTACTCTTAACCCGCGGCCGACTTAAGCCGCGGTCGACTTATGAACGCCGCAGCGGACGAGCCCCCAGGGACGAGCCTACCATGGAAATCTTGGTCAAGAAGTATCGAGCCAGTCAATTCTTTGATAATAGGATGGCCGACGCTGCGGCCGGGCGGGCGGTGCGAAGGGAAATTAGGTCCCCCGCGAAAACGGTCCAATAAACTGTTTTGATTGGTTCACGTGACCAGCACGCGGAATTGGGCTTCTAAAAATAGAGCTGTTACGTCGGTGACGTTTATTGACGCTTCTTCGATCGTCAATGTCGTGTTTTATCTTGATGTAAATCAACAGACTGTTCGAGCTCCGATTTTTTTCTCACCACTTTAAAAAATATTGTTTCCCATCAGATTTTGCTATAAAACGCACCGGGATACTTTAAACTTCATCTCACCGATGGGTGCCCAGTCGGAACTCTCTTCGCCGAATAAGCAATCTGTCACCACACCAGCCAACCGCGTGATGGACCGTCCGCCGGCCTATGTGCTGTTGTAATAAGCCCTGACCCTAGTCTCGGCACAGGTTATTAGGCTAATGGAAATGGCTGCTAAATGGAAACTCTCTTCGAAACGAGTCTTGCGTGCCATTCGCAGCAGAACCAGTGCGGTCCAACCTGTTGAATGGTATCGACCAAAATACCGCATCGGGTGCAGTCATTTTTTTATACTTAATTCTACTTGTCACTCCACAGGCTTTCAGCTCCAAACTAAATCCCACATCGTCAAGAAATCCTACCCTAATCCATCCAATCCTTTCCTACCCTAATCCATCCAATCCTTTCCTACCCTAATCCATCCAATCCTTTCCTACCCTAATCCGTCCAATCCTTTCCTACCCTAATCCATCCAATCCTTTCCTACCCTAATCCATCCAATCCTTTCCTACCCTAATCCATCCAATCCTTTCCTACCCTAATCCATCCAATCCTTTCCTACCCTAATCCATCCAATCCTTTCCTACCCTAATCCATCCAATCCTTCGCCTTCCAGGCCTGCTCGTCCTCAACGAAACCCGCTTTGGCATCTCCTCTTCTCTGGTCACTCTGGCACCAGACTCTGATCTTCACTGGACAATAGACATCCCTGGACAACCTCTCTGATGCGACGCAGCCCTCTTGGATATGCTGGTGCGCTAAGCTTCAGAGCAGCGCTTTAAAAGTGTGGAGTTTACAATAATATTACGATTTAGTTTTTAATATCTATATTGTGCATTTATGTAAAAAGACAAGAAAAAGAGAAAACATTTACAGCGTTGCTAATCAAATCTAATGCGATGTGACACGATCTAATGTAATCTATCCTAATCTAATCTATTACAACCCAATCCAATTCTATCCACAATACATTCCCAGCCATTGCTGTCACTGTTTCCAGACGAACAACTCATCAAAGACGTGATATAAACAGCAGATAGGCCTCGTCATAGACGCGATAAACCATAGTAGAGAGGCTTGACCGAAGACATGATAATTATTAGCAGTAGAAATGCCTAACCAAAGATGTAAATTTATTAGAAAGGTCCTACCAAAGAAGTGGTATAAGCAGTCGAAATGCCTAATCAAATATATAAATTTATTAGTAGTAATGTTCTACCAAAGAAGTAGAACGACAATGGCGGTAGCAGATGTATTGCTTAACTGCTGACTTTAATTTTAGACTCTCAAATCTGAATATACGTATCGTGGCATTTATATAACGCCTGGAAGGAACCTCTAAAGGCAGTGGCTGAGGCATTTAGAAAGTAGACAAGAAAATATTTAAAACCAACTTGAAATTCAGACGAGGAGCTTTTTAGAATTTTAATTCACGAGCGTATGTACACGCACATACATACATACATACATACATACATACATGCATACACACCTACACACACACACACACACACACACACACACACACACACACACACACACACACACACACACACACACACGCACGCACGCGCACACACACACGCACACACACACACACACACACAGAGAGAGACAGAGAGAGAGAGAGAGAGAGAGAGAGAGAGAGAGAGAGAGAGAGAGAGAGAGAGAGAGAGAGAGAGAGAGAGAGAGAGAAAGAGAGAGAGAAGCATCTGAATGCCCAAACATCTCATGGCAGGTACAAAAACGGCTTGGCTTTTCCCGGTTAGGTCAGGAGGCACTAACCCCGAGCCATATGTCACTCAAAATGGCGGCACTTACGGGAGCGCGGTGCGCAAGTATGCCTTATGCTTCCAGTGGCAATACGATGCTCATTCATGGTTCATCGCTAATGCCACATTTTTGCCGCGATACCGGAAAAATTTACGACAGCGAATGAGCTTCGACCGACGCTTCATATGTGTAGTTCCCTCACACGAAGCCTACATGCAGTATTAAAATAATATAACAGCGTACATGGCGCTAGACATTAATGTCGTTAGTAACATCAGTCATTGTTATAGTCAGTAATGTGGCCGATTACATGGCGAATGATCTCAGACATTGCTGTGGCCATAACTGTGGCCAACCTAATCTAAGCTATAATAGTCGAATATAATGAATTCTATATCGACGTTTACATAATTTCCAAAACATAAGAGAAATGAGAATAAAAAATCACAGTCCATTGGAGAATTCAGATCGAAATCCGCATATCAGAGACACCAGAGTGTACGGTGGGTATACATGTTGAAAGAGATGAGTTTTAAGTTTTGACCGATGATGTGGATAGTCACAGCAGACATTGATGTCACCAATTAACGTCTTTTGTAACAAAAAGACACCAATATTATTATAAGCCTTCTACATACATAACAAAAATAAAACTTTGCAATCGTTATCGTAAATTTGTGTAGCACCACTTCAAGAGAAGCTCCTCAGAGGTTACCCCGAACTGCAGGAGAACGCAAAGCGCAGCTTTCAAGGAAAAATTCAGCAGTAGCTCTCCCGACCCAACTTCTTTCAAACAGAATAGACATCAAGTGCCTGCGGAACAGAGAAGGAGATAGACTGACTATAGTTCAACTCTAGTTTCACGAGGAAAGTTGTTCAGGTCACAGAACCGGCGAAAGCAACGCTTCCGTGCTGAGTTGTAGAGGAACGAGCCCGGGGTATAAGAACACCTTGATCGACCGAAATAAGGGACCTGTGGCCAGGAACAGACGAGGCAGAGATAATATACAGTGAGCCAAGATGAGATGGGGCAATTCTCTGGCGATCCGGGCGTAACCTAATAGGGGACGCCACGGTGACAGACACCTTAACAACTTCCTACTTGCCAGTTACTGGCAGCGATTACGATTAGGATACAATGCTAAATACTGATTCTAAAATGTGCTATTAAAATATTCAGATGCATATCTTATCTTATCTTATGATACGGAAAGGAGGGGGCAGGTCATTCCATAGGGAAGGGCCAAGGACATAGAGGACAGGCATACATACAGTCATAGGTCAACAGAGCTCAGGCAAGTAGCAAGGGAGTAGATGGAAAACAGATACAGTAAGAATGTAGGTCATTTCGGCACTACTTTTCGACCCCCTTTTCGACTACATTTCCCATCTACTAGGGGCGTTCCGCAACTGGCACCTTCAGACACAGACCGAAACCCTATATCCAATGCGCTGAAAAATAGACAGCCAATGTAGTACATGACGCAGATAATGTGAGTCGTGATCAAATATTGAAATACCACCAACATACAATGCTAGCCAAAAAGACAATTAACGAGGTCAAAAACAACACGAATGTAGGTCATTTCGGCACTACTTTTCGACCAACT
>OY744617.1:37162527-37165027 GCA_963556255.1 Allolobophora icterica | reverse complement strand
AGATGAGTCATTTAGGTATTAAAAGTAATACCTGCTATCAGATGGTACCATGTGTTGGCGACATTTGTAGTAGAAATAATTTCGTGATCATGGATCAACTGCACTACGAGACAATACAATTCAATACAATATGATACATACAATACAACAGAGTGCGACACAGTACAATACAATGAAATTCAGTACAAATAAAATACGGTACAATGAGCATTGTGTTGCTTGCTGATGAAATTCCAGTTTATAACGACATTTGGCATCATATACATGTATATAGACTCTGATAAGTTTGCTCTTGAAATGCCGCTTTATTAAATTTTCAATTACAAATGACAATACAATGCAAAACAATGCAATGCAATAAAACACAATCAATCAATCAATTTATTGAACACCGATAATAACAATGGATATCATAGTCACTCAGAGGCAGTAGAAGTAGGCATTCAAAGGTGAGAACAGAAGGGAAAACAAGATCCACTAACAGGGTCACATAGTTTCTTATGACAGAATTCATGACGGCATTTTCAACAGTTTCAAAATTCATCAGGTTTTGTTAACATTATACGTAGAGCATCATTTTAAATATTTTCCATAGCAAAGCGCAATTAATCCATCCATCCATCCATCCATCCATCCATCCATCCATCCATCCATCCATCCATCCATCCATCCATCCATCCATCCATCCATCCATCCATCCATCCATCCATCCATCCATCCATCCATCCATCCATCCATCCATCCATCCATCCATCCATCCATCCATCCATCCATCCATCCATCCATCCATCCATCCATCCATCCATCCATCCATCCATCCATCCATCCATCCATCCATCCATCCATCCATCCATCCATCCATCCATCCATCCATCCATCCATCCATCCATCCATCCATCCATCCATCCATCCATCCATCCATCCATCCATCCATCCATCCATCCATCCATCCATCCATCCATCCATCCATCCATACTTAGAATTTTACAATGCAGTACAAATCAACGCCATACGATAAAGTACAGCACACCACAAATACAATACAATACAAGCAAATAAAACAAATTAGTAGTAATTAAAACTGTTCATTATTGCGTACCCGAGGCTATAAAGCCGGTTCCAAAACGGTAGCATGCCATTCACGACTATATTGCTATCTTATCACCGGCTATCAATCAAACAGCATGTCCATTCCAAATGCAATCTCAATTCCGACCGCAAAGCACGAAAAGAAATGCCTCGAAACTTACGACGCTGTTTATTTCATATTCGAAATAAAGCGTCGAAAGTAACGAGTTTTATGGCCGTGACTGGGCAGTTCCTGGACAGTTTTAATTGCGGTCAAGCAGCTTTGATTGCATCAGTTTGATTACAGACCCAAAGAAACAAGAGCATAGATCACCGCGCAACGCAACAGCAGTGGTCGGAACTCGGGTTTATTTCGAGAAGGCAGGAGAGAAGGAGCGTTGTATCGAAGCGAGAAATCTCTCGAATGCTCGCATTCATAATTCTGATCGCGACGGACGTGCTGTTGCATTAACGCAGTCGTGAGTAGCTTTCCTCTGCGCTGTATACAGTCAGCAATTTACCAGTGCATCGGTCCTGAGTGAGCGTCTTAGCTGGGTTCATTGTTGCGTCCATTTGCGTTCGGGCACTCCATCTACGAGAGGCTATTCTCGGACGAAATTCCAATTATCGTCGAACGAAAGAGTTGAAGAACAAAAACACGTCGTTTTCCTCGTCTGAAAGCATTCCTCTTAGAGTCCATCGAAGAAACGCTGGTCCTGGTCGATTGCTATGTACAAAGTACACGATGGTCGAAAGATAAGTGCCGAGGAGTACCCTGTAGTGGCGATATGAATTGAAAGTGATAGGATTGTATTAACGACGCAATCACCGTTAAATGTACCGCACTGTAATTGCTCGGCGAGTTAAATTAAACATTCGTAGGAAAGTGGAATGGTGCAAATTAGGATAATAATTATCCTAATTTTATTATCACGATAATTTTTTGCAGTAATTTTTGAAGTTGAAATGAAAATTAACAAGGATGAATGAATATTTGTGAGTTGAAGACTGCAGTTTTTCCAAAGAGAGATCTGAATACACGCTTAGAGCCTAAGACATTGAAACAGTTACATCTGAACAAGTAACTTGAGCAGGAAAAGAATGTTACAAAGGGATGAGGGGAAGAATGTTCCAAAGGAATGAGGGATATTCTACATCGCAAAGGGATGAGGGGAAAAATATTCTAAAGGGGCGAGGGTAAAGAATGTCACCAAGGGATGAGGGGGAAAATGTTGCAAAGGGACGAGGGGAAAATGTTCTAAATGATGAGGGGGAAGAATGTAACAAAGAGACGGGTCAATGTGCGAGAGTGCACTTTCTTTTCGTGTTGACGAACAGCAGCGAGGGATCAAAAGACCTCCGCAACTGTTTCTAGCATAAATATTTACAACACGCATATAAAAAGACCAAAGGACCCGCGGACAATGAGAGC
>OY744617.1:37140027-37157527 GCA_963556255.1 Allolobophora icterica | reverse complement strand
CCTTGCTTACTTCATTTCCTCCTTTATTCCACCATTGGAATTCCGAGCAAGAGGCCGCCGTTGCTTGGGTTATATAATCAACCGCGGGACAGTTGTTGTTATGGCAACGCATCGCTCACGCGATAATTGGAATCAGCTGATTGGACAGAGCGGACGTTGAACCAAACTCCCATCCTCCCTCGGCTGAAAAAAGCGCCCAAGCGGGGATAGGACCATGCAGGAAAATAACGATATGAACAGTTTAGGCGAAATAACATGACACACGATAACATTTATATAACTTGACATGATGCAACATACCGTAACACGACCTGGCATAGTATATCATAACATAATATAGCATGACATGATATGACAGGACATGACATAACACGACATGACATAGCATGTCATAACATGACACGCCTAAACATTTATATGACATGACATGACATGACACAATATAACATAGCATGACACACCATAGCATTTTTATAACATGACATGACACAGCATAATGCAGCATGACATGACATGGCGTAGCATATCATAACCTAACATGACATAATATAACATGACAAGTAAGTAAGTAAGTATATTCTTTATAAAACCAGCTGCCAAGCAGCACTCTTTTGAACAACGTGATCAACAACAAGACATAGGATCAAAGTATAGCATAACATAGCTTCACATACACAGAATAACAGAAGAAAAACACAATATAACATAGCCCTGCAACAGTCATAAGCTCACATGGACCACGAACAATACCAGGTGAAGAGCAAAATTAGATAATGTTGGATTAGGTGAGATTAATGAGATTAGATTAGATTAGACTAGGTTACCTGGATCGTTGATGATACATGCTCTCCACAGACCGGAATGCAGATGAACGAGGACAGGTTGGTCTGGCATAACAGCCGACATGGTTTCGCTTTCGGCTTCGCCATCGATTTCGGTTATGTTCTCAGCCTCCGGGATGATCTGCTCAACGGTGAACAGCCAGTAGTCGGTCGCCACTGCCAGGGACAAGGCCCCGGCCGCGACGAGGCCAAACGTTAAGGACACGAGGCTGAGGACACGGGCCCCACAGAACATGCCCATCAGTTGGTGGGGGACGGAGTCAACCGAGGGACGGAGCGAGGAATTTAGAGGAGAATCGACTGAGCGAAGCAGAGGAAGTCGAGGAGGACAGTAGAGGGATGTCTCATCCAGCGCTCAAGGTCAAGGTCTAGGATACATCTCCACTGCGGTTAGTTCCACCTGGAATGATAAAACCGTTCTGTGACGTTGATGCTGGATCAGCACCACTTTCAAAAGTGGTGATGACAGTTACTACCATTTTTAAAAGTGGTGATGATAATCATCACCACAATTTACCTTTACCTTACAATTTATCTTAATCTTACTTTTAAGTAGATCTATCTTTACCTAACTTTTAATTTAATTTATCTTTACTTTCACCACAATTTATCTTCACCTTTATTTCACCATAGTTTATCTTCACCTTACTTTAACCACAATTTGATGTAGCCTTGCTTTCATCACAATTTCTCTTAACCCTACCTTCACCACAATTTTTCGTTAATTTACTTTCATCTCAATTTATCTTCACCTTGCTTTCATCACAATTTATCTTTAATTTACTTTTATCGCAATATATCTTCACCTTACTTTCATCACAATTTATTTTCACCACAATTTATCTTCACCTTACTTTGACCACAAAACTTATCTTCACTTGACTTTCATCACAATTTATCTTTACTTTACTTTCATCACAATTTATCTTTACCTTAATTTTATCACAGTTTATCTTCACCTTATTTTCATCACAGTTTATCTTTAATTTACTTTCATCATTATTTATCTTTACCTTACTTTCATAACAATTTATTTTCACCACAATTTATCTTCACCTTACTTTGACCACAAAACTTATCTTCACTTGACTTTCATCACAATTTATCTTTACTTTACTTTCATCACAATTTATCTTTACCTTAATTTCATCACAATTTATCTTCACCTTATTTTCATCACAGTTTATCTTTAATTTACTTTCATCATAATATATCTTCACCTTACTTTCACCACAATTTATTTTTACTTTACTTTCATCACAATATATCTTCGCCGCACTTTCATCACAATTTATCTCTACTTTACTTTTATCAGAATTTATCTTAACTTCTCTTTCACCACAATTTATCTTTACTTCCCTTTCACCACAATTTATCTTTACTTTTACATGAATTTATCTTCATCTTACTTCTACCAAAATTATCTTACTCTCATCACAATTTATCTACACCTTATTTTCACCACAATTTATCTTCGCTTTCCTTCCCTTACCTTACCCCATCATACCAGAAAAACAGAAACAACGAAGCTTGCACCGGAATGTGATCAATTTAAATGTATCTACCGCCAACAAAAAAGAACCCTGTTGCTAATGAGATACGAGGCAGGGCCATCGCAAAATCTTTCGGCTAAATTGAAAAATAAACTAATCGTTGCCGGGTCATTATTTTCGCCGCAATTAGTCCGTAATGGGAACAACGGATATCCGCTAACTTCCTCTTTTCTCCCACGTCCGTCCGTCCGTCCTTCCGTTTTCCATTACTTCCCCCTCTTCCCTCTTTCTCTTCGTCATGTCCCATCCATCCCTCGATCGTTTCTCCCCGATCGCATTAAGTCAGTCTTTCTATCCGTTCTTTTAAGTCTCTGTCTGTCTGTCTTTATGTCTATCTATCTGTCTGTCTGTCTGTCTGTCTTTCTATCTATCTGTCTGTCTATCTATCTATCTATCTATCTATCTATCTATCTATCTATCTATCTATCTATCTATCTATCTATCTATCTATCTATCTATCTATCTATCTATCTATCTATCTATCTATCTATCTATCTATCTATCTATATATCTATCTATCTGTCTGTCTATCTGTCTATCTATCTATCTATCTGTCTGTCTCTCTGTCTGTCTCTCTGTCTTTATGTCTATTTGTCTGTCTGTCTGTCTGTCTGTCTGTCTATCTATCTATCTATCTATCTATCTATCTATCTATCTGTCTATCTATTTATTTATCCATCTATCATTCTATTCATCTATCCTTCCATCCACCCATTCGTCCATCCATCCGTCCATCCATCTATCCATCCGTACATCATCCTTCCATCCGTCCGTATTGCAAGGCGACCGCTCTAACCAATCGGCTACCGTGTCATACTAATCACCTTCTATCCACCCATTCATGTATCTGTCCTTGTAAGATGATGTACTCTAAGTAAACACTGATATAGCTCCCTTAAAACGCCTCCCTTACCATATGTATGTCCATCTAGTAGTCCGTCCGCTTCTGTCTGTAAGGCGTCTTTGACCCGCCAAACGTCCTTCTTTCCTTCGTCAATCTATCTATTCATCCATCCTCCCTTCTTCCTTCCTTCCTTCCTTCCTTCCTTCCTTCCTTCCTTCCTTCCTTCCTTCCTTCCTTCCTTCCTTCCTTCCTTGCTACCTTCCTTTCTTCCATCCTTCCTTCCTTCCTTCCATCCATCCATCCATCCATCCATCCATCCATCCATCCATCCATCCATCCATCCATCCATCCATCCATCCATCCATCCATCCATCCATCCATCCATCCACCCATCCATCAATCCACTTCCTTCCTTCATCCCGTCTGTGCATTCCTTTTTCCATGTCTGCGGATGTTTGCTTATGTCCGCTTACGTGTATCGTTGTCTGTTTGCCTCCCTGACCCATCATATACTCACGCGCATCGTCTGTGACTCTCGTCCTTTGCTCTGCTTCCTCTCGCTGCGTTATATCCGCATCAGTGTCGTCCAATTCGTCCGCATCCAGAGCATCTCTGCCTCAGCAACCACAGCCCAGCGCAATCGTCTGGTCGCTGGCGCCGCCTGCCGACAGCATATATCGACCATTTGGCGCCATTAGAATACGCCACCGACGCACGGACGAACGCACCGGTCGACGCACTGATGGCCGGACAAGTCATCACCATGTGAATACTGTGGCGCATGGACTGCAGCGGCTGTTGCTGGTGATACCAAAGCCACCGCTCGACGGCTCATCGGCCGAGACATCGGCCGACCCAACGACAGAACGAAGAACCGACTGAACGACCGAACGACCGATTAACCACACCGACTGACTTACTGAACGAACGACCGAACGAACGACCGACTGAACGAACGAAGAACCAACTGACTGAACGAACGACCGAACGAACGAAACACTGACTGACCGAACGACCGAACAAACAATCGACTGATAACCGAACGAACGACTGACCGAACGTAGAACCGACTGACTGACCGAACGACCGAACGAACATCCGACTAACTGACCGAACGACCGAACGAACATCCGACTAACTGACCGAACGACCGAAAGAACGAAAAACTGACTGACCGAATGACCGAACGGTCATCCGACTGACTGATCGAACAATCGAACGAACAACCGACTGACTGACCGAAGGAGCGACTGACCGAACGAACATCCGACTGACTGACAGAGCGACTGTATTGACAACCGACTGACTGACCGAACGATCGAATGTACAACCGACTGACTGACCTGAAGTACGACCGACTGAACGACCGATTAACCGGATGACCTACTGACCAAGACACCAGTGTCCGATTAACTAATTGAACGACCGACCGACTGATCATCCCAAACCACCGAAAAGACCGACTGACTGAAACACCCGATGGCCGACTTCCGACTTGAGCGAATGATGAAAGACCGACCGATCCGATGACCGAATCACGAAACAGAAACTCGACAGACCGAATGGCAGACCGAACGATGGCGTTTCGGAAGGGTCAAATTCAGTCCATGAAAAGGGAATAAGGTCTTCGAGAGACTGACTAACTTATCAGTGTTTCGCTCTTGTTCGCACTCTCAATTCAGCGACAGGGTTCAACAAGAGGACAGACACACAGGCAGACAGACAGAGTAGGACTAACGGAGGGACACGGTCTTTACTTGAATAATTCCGAACTATTCACGCTCCCCCTGCGGTTTAATCGGTCTCACAATCCCTCTTGTTGACGCACCGGATTCACCCTTTTCATCTGTTCGTGCGTCTGGTTGTATGTCTACCCGTTTGTCTGTGTGTCTCTTTGTGCATCTGTGTGTGTCTGTGCGTCTGTCTCTGTCTGACCTATCTGTGTGTGTGTCTGTGTGTGTGTCTGTCTGTCCGTGTGCGTCTGTCTGTCTCTGTCTGTCTATCTGTGTGTGTATCTGTCTGTATGTGTCTGTCTGTGTGTGTGTCTGTGTGTGTGTCTGTGTTTGTTTGTCTGTCTGTGTGTCTCCGTCTGTATGCGACTGTCTGCATGTGTCTGTCTGTGTGTCTCTGTATTTATGTCTGTCTGCATGTGTCTTCCTGTATGTGTCTTTGTGTCTGTCTGTGTGTCTTCCTGCCTTTGTCATTCTGTCTGTCTTTCTGTCTAAATGACTGTCTGTCTGTCTGTCTGTCTGTCTGTCTGTCTGTCTGTCTGTCTGTCTAACGCATTCCTATTATATTCTCCGGGCTGCCAGATTTATGCAGCGCAATATCGAATACGTCGACTAAAGGTCGATTCTTGTCAAGGACGAGAGTGTGAACCGCGTCTGGAAAGTAGGAGAGCGACGAAGCGGCTGGAACCATCCAGTTAACTCCCAGACGGAAAGAGACAAAAAAAATGGTCAAATGGACGAAAGAATCGATTTTCATTTCGCCCGATGTAACATTTAATAAAGCGGATGGAATATCTCCGCAGATGTAACACGTGTGTTGTTCGTAATTAGATTAATTATATTGTAATTAAATTGCTGTTTGCAGCGTCAATTAGTGAGGTAGACGGGACACATTTAACGAGCGTCGATTGCTCAGAGCGATCGCCTTGCAACACGAAGAGCATGGGTTCGATCCTTCTTCCCGGAGACGGTTACTGTGTAGGGACCTTGAACAAGTCCTTCACTCACAATTGCTCAGCGCCATCATGGTGATTTTGTAGTGGCGCTCAACAAATGCGTAATAATAATAAGCGTCCTAGCGCTCAAAAGTCCGCATCCAAAAGGACCTGGCATCCAAACGTTCTGAAGCCCAAAAGTCCTGACGTCCAAAATCCGCTGTACATAAGTTCGCGCTCAGAAGTCTTGGTGCACAAAAATCCCATCATTCAAAAGTCCTGGCGCCTAAAGTATTGACGCCCAAAGTTCTGGCGCCCAAACGTCCTGGCGCCCAAATGTCATGGCTTCCAAATGTTCTGGCGCCCAAAAGTCCTGGTTTATATGTTGCTTATAATTGGTTTATATGTGGTTCATATTTGGTTCATATATTGGTCATATTTGATTTATATATGATATCAATTCTCTGTCTATCTGTCTCCCGTCCTTCAATCATTACTGGCCTCAAGTTCACCAACGGATCCATATCCCACACTGCGTGCACCTCGGCTCTGGAACGAACTTCTGTCTGATTTCTGCATATTCTCAGTTCCTCCACCAATACCGCTACTCACTCACCGTCATCTACCTCGGGCTCCTCTACTCATCACCTTACAGGCTTTCCACTCCAAATTGAAGTCTCATCTGTCCAAGAATTCCTACCCTGATCCATCAAATTCTCTGCCTTCCAAGTCTTCTCGTCCTCAACGAAATCCGCCGTAAACCAGCTGCTCTGCCTCCTCTTTCTGGTCTCTCTGGCAACCGGACTCGGACCTCCACTGGACATAGCTCTCTGGATAACCCCTCTGATATGACGCAGCGCTCGTGTATAAGCTGGTGCCCTGCTACTAGCTTTAGAGTAGCGCTCTAGAAATTTAGTGTTTACGATTACTATTACGATTCCATTTAGTTAATATTGGATATTTTACTGCAAACTCGAGTGCTTAGAGCAGTAAATTCATTCGCAAGAATCAGTAAAAGAGGATAAATGAAATGATTATAATACCTACGTCGTTGATTTTATCTATGATGATACCGATATTATGATGATGGTGACTATAATGATAACAACGACGCTTCCGGGTCAGATGGCATCAGCTGCCAACTGCAACGACACGGCCGGACGTGCTTATGACGCCGACCAACTGAACGGGCGAATGCCCTATAGCACCAAATGAGATAAGAGTCATGGTTCATTGCAAGCTTATAGGGGCCTATGTTCTTTCTTGTAAGATTGTAGCTTAATTTTTATTAGTTTTGAAAATCTATTTATCCTTGGAAATTATGGTAAAAATTTACTGTGCGAGCTTTTTAGTAGTAATTTCTTTCGTATTTGCACGACAATAAAATCGAGGAGAATTTTTAGACGAAACTAAATCTGTGGGAGTGTAGGTTCCATATTTTGACTCCCAAAACAGCCGTTGAGATATTCAAGCATACTATTTGTCAATATTTAAGTCATGGTCATTGAGTAAGATCGTTGAACTCGTATGGAAATTTTCAAACCTACAGTCTGTTGAAGCTATGAAGTTTATCAGAGTCAGAAAATCGATTTTACATTTATTTGGGAGTATTTTCGCGGCCATCTTGGATTTTCAAGATGGCTGCCCGAGGAGATACGTTTTATCAATGGTTCTTAACATTTCTCAATATTTCAAGTACTACATTCAGTTGACGCAAAATAATGAGGAGACCTAATCACAAAACAAGGCATATTATAGCTTTCTATTACTATTTGTATTAATATTATTATACTATAATAATATAATATTTAATAAAAATATTATAAATATGATATTCTGGTCCTCTTTTGCCCCGAGGTACATAACCCTCAAGGAACTTGATTATTCACTAAGAAGAATGGGAAAACACCTGGAAAGGTCCCTTGCTGGTCTGGTTTTTTCGTCCATATCTGAACTTTTAGAGTCGGTTACGAATGCCTCCGTATCCGCAATCTTACTAGACCCGGTGCAGTATAGCCACCTCTCCCACCGATCGTCCATAGCGGTTGTGGGTCTCTCGGCAGAGTACAGCTGCGAGGCGCACGTGGTCACGTGGTCCCGCCAGGCCTCGTAGTCGACAGATTGCGCTAGATAAGTTATCGTCTGCATCGTCGTCTGCCTTTTGCCGCCAGTTCTCGATCTTCACCGTTGCGACGTCGCGAGGCCGATGGGCGATTACACTTAGCAGAAGGAAACGATTTGTTGGAGCAATGAGGCAGCGTCCCCCGCTTGGGTTCAGACCATCATTCACTGCGATCGTCCCCAGACGATTTTTCAGCCCTATCCCTTGCTTCCAAACACAAACTCTCCCTGTTGTTTTATGTAGGAGGGATCGACCAGGTCAGAAAATGTAGATAAGGTAAGTTAAATGTAAGGTAAGATAGTAAGGTTGAGTGAGGTAATGTTAGGCAAGATTAGGAAGATGAGTTCTATCCTTGTCTCTCTGTCTCTGTGAGTACCTTTGCGTGTGTCTGTGCCTATTATTATTTATAACTATTTTATCATCATCATCATCATCATCATCATCATCATCATCATCATCATCATCATCATCATCATCATCATCATCATCATCATCATCATCATCATCATCATCATCATCATCATCATCATCATCATCATCATCATCATCATCATCATCATCATCATCATCATCATCATCATCATCATCATCATCATCATCATCATCATCATCATCATCATCATCATCATCATCATCATCATCATCATCATCATCATCATCATCATCATCATCATCATCATCATCATCATCATCATCATCATCATCATCATCATCATCATCATCATCATCATCATCATCATCATCATCATCATCATCATCATCATCATCATCATCATCATCATCATCATCATCATCATCATCATCATCATCATCATCATCATCATCATCATCATCATCATCATCATCATCATCATCATCATCATCATCATCATCATCATCATCATCATCATCATCATCATCATCATCATCATCATCATCATCATCATCATCATCATCATCATCATCATCATCATCATCATCATCATCATCATCATCATCATCATCATCATCATCATCATCATCATCATCATCATCATCATCATCATCATACCACCACCACCACCACCACCACCACCACCACCACCACCACCACCACCACCACCACCACCACCACCACCACCACCACCACCACCACCACCACCACCACCACCACCACCACCACCACCACCACCACCACCACCACCACCACCACCACCACCACCACCACCACCACCACCACCACCACCGTCATCGTCATCGTCATCACCTTCTTCTTCCTTAATTATTATTATAACCAGTATTATTGTTATTAATAATAATAATAATAATAATATTAATAATATTAATAATAATGGTTTTGTTGTATTCTCCGGATAAGTTTTAAATTACTAAAGGATCTGAGGTGCCGTGGGGCAAATAAATAAATAAATAAATAAATAAATAATATGAATATTAGGTAAGGTTGAGTAAGGCAGGGCAAGGTTAGGAAACTGAGATTCTAATTAACTATTTTTACTTTTCCGCACAGGACTTCGACGAATAGGTGGAGCCCCAGACGTTATTTCGCTCTTTGTAATTAATATCTAAGTCCCTGAGGGATCTTATGTAACTCGGTGGCAAAATAATAATAATAATAAAAGTAACAATAGCTGGGGAACGAGATTGTACGTGGAGGGTTCGATTAAAAAAACTACAGGATACGAGATAACATCTGAAAGGAACAATAAAATATCTGTGGACGAGAAAACATTGTCTGGAGATCGTATTGAACGAAGCACGTCGTTTATGAAACAAATTTTTTTTCTCAGTTTCTCATCTTCAGTGGCTGTCACTTGGCCCTTTGGGGCGACCGTAGATTGCATTTATGCGTGCAGGTAGGGAGTTGTGAGTTCCTCTTAGAAGTCTAGTCTGGCTGGCAGCCCTGGAAATGACACGTTAGAGCAGAGGGGGACGTGTGGCTGATCGGATTAGGGGAGCGGAGTAATGTCTCCAACCCCCGGGAATTGTGTCGATGCTTTTTCTGGTCGTGACTTACATTTATGAAATCGTATGAGAGGAAGTCTCAGAAGGGGTCTACATCCTCTGCTCTGCCTCTCTGTCTGTCTGTCTGTCTGTTGGATGTATGCCTGAATGCCTGTCTGTCTGATTGTCTCTCCTATTGTATGTCTGTATGCCTGTCTCTCTGCATGCCTGTCTGTCTGTCTGCTGTATGTCTATATGCCTGTCTGTCTTCCTGCCTCTGTCTGTCTGTTTGTCTACCTATGTGTCTGTCTGCCTGCCTCTCTGCCTGTCTGTCTGCCTTCTTGTCTGTGTGTCTGTGTGTCTGTCTGCTGGTCTGTCTTTCTGTCTGCATGTGTCTTTGGTGTCCATGTGTCCGTGTGTCTCGTGCAAAAACATACCTTGTCACTGATCCACTCCATGTTCCTGTACTTGTCCTTTACTCTATATCTCTCTTGCCATGAAGGCAATCCCTGTCTGTCTATCACACTGCCTTTGTCTATCTCTCAGGCTGTCTCTGTCCTTTTCTCAGTGTATCGCTCACACTGTCTGTCTCGTTATCTGCACCCGTGTCCTTGTCTCTTTCTCGCTGTCTCTCTGTCTGTATGTGTACCTATGCGTGTGTCTCTGGTGTCCATCTCGTGTAAACAGACTTTGCGATCGCGTGATTGAAGACGAATCCAGGAAGACAAATGTCCGACGAACGCCTAATGACCCGCCTCTCTTCCTCTCTGTCTGTCTGTTTATCTCTCTCTGTCTCTCTCTGTCTCTCTGTTTCTGTGTCTGTCTGTCTCTTTCTTTAACTCTCTCTCCGTCCGCCTGTCTGTCTCCGTCTATCAGTGTCGCTCTCTTTCTTTCTCTGCCTCCATCTGACTGTCTCTGTATTCCTCTAACTTGCTGTCCATGTGTCTGGCTGCCTCTCTGTCTCTGCCCGTCTTACTGTCTGGCTTTCTCTGCTTGTTTGTGTCTGTAGGTTTTTCCTGTCGCTCTGCTTCCATTTGATTGCCCTGATTTCTACTGTCGCTGTCTCTGCCTAATTGTTGGTTTGTCTCTCTGTCTCTATCTCCGTCTCTGTCTGTCTGTCTCTGTTTCTGTCTGTCTGTCTCCCTCTGTCTCTATTATTCCTGTCTGTCTGTCATTCTCTCGGTGTTCCTGTCCCTCTCTCCATTACGTTCTGTATCTTGTCATCGGTTGTCTGTCTGTCTTTCTATCTGTCTGTCTGACTGACTTCTCTCAGTCTCTCTTTCTATGCGGTTTGTCTCTCACTCTCTCTCTCTCTCTCTCTCTGTTTCCCTGTCTCGCTCTGTCTGTCTGTATTTCTGCCTCTGTCTGGAAAAAGTGCGCAATTTGTTAGCACTTTGGTTCATTAAACGCACGGAGGATTTTCTCGGAAACGCCTAAACAGCTCTTAAATTCAGCTGTAAACATTTTAGCAGCGCGGTCGGTACTAACGGGGGTTAAATCCGACGTAGCACCCTCGGTCCAGTGTCATGCAGAACAACTGCAGGGTTCATTTACTGCGTCATGTAGCGCAACGTTTTATTGCTGTACTGGCTTCCACGCAGCTGAACGAAGAAGTAGATAAGACGCTGGATTCGTAGAAACGTTAATCCTTTTGTATTTGCTAATTTCGTGGATATCTTTATATCCGCCATTTTGTTGGTATTGTCGCTTAATGTCCGCCATTTTGTTGGCAATATGTTTAGAGCATTATTTACCAACCTGGGTGCCGCGGCACACAAGAGTGCGTGAACCCACTGTATGTTATGTTCTGCTGTGTCATGTTATATCATGTTATGTTCATGTAAAGTAATGTTATGCCTAACTTGTGCTATGTTATATAATTTCATGTTGAGTTATGCAGTGTTATGTTGCGCTGTGCTTTGTTATGACATGTTATGCAGTGTTATATTATGTTATGCAGTGTTATATCATGTTATGCAGTGTTATATCATGTTATGCAGTGTTATATTATGTTATGCAGTGTTATATTATGTTATGCAGTGTTATATCATGTTATGCAGTGTTATATTATGTTATGCAGTGTTATATTATGTTATGCAGTGTTATATCATGTTATGCAGTGTTATGTTAGGTTGTGTTATGTCATATTATGTTATGTGTCTGTTATGCTCTGTCATGCTATATCCTGTTAAGGTATGTTATGTTCATAGAGTGATGTTATGCTTATCTTATGTTATATAATTTCATTTTATGGTATATCGCGTTAAGATACGTTATGTTCATGGAATGTTATGCCTATGTTATGTTATGTTATAAGGTGCTATGCCATGTAGCAGCTTGCAGAAGAACATTTACAAATCGGCGGTCTGTTTAAAGCTTCGATGACCTCTTTCTGTGAAATGGCACAATTGTTCCTCGCATGAAATTCTGGCGCGTTGTCAAAGAGAAGTAATCACTCTTTCTCTGCTCAATATTGTCGGACGTATGAATCTGGCCAGATTCCGCTCAATGGAAGATGTGCTGGAGCAGAACAATGCTCGCCGAATAATATCCTCCCAGCAACAATAACTCAACCACAAACTATATATAATACAGTACAGTTGTATGGTTGTATTTGATATTGCCCTCCTTCCAAAGTTCATAGGTACACACGACCGTATACGCAGAGGCGCGTTTACAGAAAACGGGGCCCTAGGCGCAAATAATTTGGGGCCCTTCTGTATACTGAGAGTCTGAGACTCTGTTGGTGTTTAGCCTATTGTGTGTAAAAACCCACGAAGTTGAACTTGAAGCAGTTTTGTGAGTGTTATTGACACTGTCTCTGTAATTACGATTAGTTTTAGAAGCAATTTTCAAGCAATGTGAAGTTATTTGATTTTTTAATATTATTTTAGTTAAAAAAATTATATCGGGCGTTGAATCAACAATCAGTGAGAAATACGCCGCCACTTTTACTTCTTGGATAAATTGAACTCTTAAATTGTCCACAATTTTGTGATGAATTCATCACAATTTGTATTGGATAATTTTATAATTGAAAAAATATTTTCTTTCCGAGATATATGGGGTCCTAGGCGCGTCCCTAATGCACCTATGCGTAACCAGTAAAACTAAACACTTAATTGAACACTTAAACTGTAAAGACAACGGTTAGTTTGAAAGACTACAACAGGTCATACATGCGCAAAGACTTGCTCTAGACGATTTCTCACTATTTATATGTTTCTCTGTCTGTCTATCTATGATCTATCTGTCTATAGAGCCTTCTTTGTATTAGTGCGGCTGCTTCTCTGCTAGCCCTTTGGACCTCTTAACGTGCATACGCAGTGTCCAGAGGTCGATAGGTCAGCTGGACCCATCAGCTGAACCCATCAGCTGGACCCATCAGCTGTACCTGCTTGCAGGCGCCGGGCTATACCTTGCAGCGGGGAGCTGGCAGGTGGGGGCGGGCTTCACCCACTTTAGCCTATAGCCCAAAGTTACGCGAACAAACAGACGGGACATCGGTTATTATATTGCTTGTTCCGTGTGTGTTAGGGTTCGTAGTTGACTCTAAAGCGAGTTTCAGAGGTACACTTCCGCTTCGGTTAGATGTTCGCATCTGTATCGCGGGACATATTCGGTCTTCATTGTACAGCCCGCCTAAACTGCGTCCACATTTTCGTCCCAACACCCACCCACCCACCACCCACCATACACCGACTCAATTACCCGACCGAAACACTATACCCCAGAACACCCAAGTCGTCCGCGATCGCACAGTCGACCGCCGTTCCAACCGAATACTACGAATCGGCGGTTCTCTGCGCACGCCCCGAACGAGCCGTGAGACGAAACCGTGGACGAAAGATTTATGCAGCGCATTTCCAGACTTCGGGGATTAGGCTGATAAGGCGGGAGATCGGCGAGCGACAACGGCGAGCCATGTATGGACCGGCGGAAAGAGAATAACAAAAACCCCGCAAAACAACGAATCGCCCCCCCCCATCCCACCACTCGCCCGTGACCCACGATCTGCTGTACACGTACATACACGCATACAACAAGACGTACAATTACACTTTGATGTAGACGCAGGCGACCACACACAACATTAACGTATATACATATATGCGGAGATGTACAAAGGCGTAGACATATGAAGGGGCTTACACATACATGTACACCTACACATAAACGTACACATACATATACACGTATAGTTACACTTAGACGTACACGCAAGGCTACACACAGTGATATGTGTACATAACATAACATAACATAACCGAACATAACAAATGACGACATAACTTGCCATGACATTACCTGACATAATTGACATGACATGACGTGACATAACTTAACATAACATAACAGAGCATTGCATAACACGAAACTAACATAACATACATGTACCAAAACATAAAATAACACAGCAGCATGACATAACATGATATAACATAACTTGATATAGCATGACGTAACACAACAAAACATAACGTATCATAACATAGCATGACATGACATAGCGTAACATGACATAACATGACATAAAATAACATGATATAACATCACATGGAACAACATAACATGGTTTAACACAAGATGACATGACAAAAAATAACATGGCATAACATACCATGACCTAGCATGACATAACATAGCATAACATGGCATAACATAATATAACATGACATAACATAACATTACATGATATGACACGGCTGACATCACACAAGAGACACAATCATACATAATTAATATGAAAAAAACCCAGTTTTCTCAATGCGTACAAACGATGTCTAATGTAGAGTTAATTATTCACAGTGACACTTATAATTAGATAACCTCCGAAGAAAACACAGGAAAATCTGATTATTTCATGTATATAATGAATGCAAATACACAGTCTGGGACACGGTAACCGACTGGTTAGAGCGATCGCCTTGTAACGCGGAGGGTAAGGGTTCGAGCTTCTTCCCTAAAAATGGAAGGTTACTGCGTTGGGAACAATTCCTTCACTCACGATTGCTCTGCGCCATCGATTGATGCTTGAATGCATTATAATAATAATGAAAAGATATTAATAATAATAATAATAATAATAATAATAATAATAATAATAATAATAATAATAATAATAATAATAATAATAATAATAATAATAATAATAATTATAATTATAATTACAATGATAAAATAATAATAGTAACAACAATAATAAGACAATTGTAATGATAATAGTAGGCCTAATGCTCGGTTTCTCCGTTATCATTCCAACCCGCCCCCTCGTGTCCTGTTCGTGCTCCTCTATCTATCACCCCGGGATTTCCACTCAAAACTGAGGTCTCACCTTTTCAACCACTCTTACCCTGACTCACCAGATCCGTCGATCTAAACGACACCCGCCTTAAAAGTTGCTCTGCCTCCTTCCTTGGTCTGGAAACCGGACTCGGACCTCCTTTGAACTATTCTCTGGAACCCCCTTCTGATTTGACGTAACACTCGTAAATAGGCTGGTACCCTGCGCTTGACCTTTGAGGGGCGCTTTAGAAGTTTGGAGATTACGATTTCGAGTACATGTTATTAATAAACTTATAATAAGAAAATCTATGATGGCAATAAACACATAATTTAATAATCATAATAATACAAATAATAATAATAATAATAATAATAATAATAATAATAATAATAATAATAATAAAACAATCGTAGTAGTAGTAGTAGTAGTAATAATAATAATAATAATAATAATAATAATAATAATAATAATTCTTAACGGAGGCAGCGGCGTGGAACTCGATTTTATGAGTGAACAGAACCTTGACATAATAATAATAATAATAATAATAATAATAATAATAATAATAATAATAATAATAATAATAATAAAACAATCGTAGTAGTAGTAGTAGTAATAATAATAATAATAATAATAATAATAATAATAATAATAATAATAATAATTATTGGACGTAACGTAACGGAACAAGTCGGTCGTGGAATTTTATCTCTCGTAGGGGCTTTAAATGTTTAAAGGTTACGCGAGTTCGTCAGAATACGTTTTTAGTATCATTGTTTTTCTATCGATACCAGGACATGGATAATCTTTATATTTTCTGAAGTTATGCTAGGGATTTTACAGGATTTTAAATTAAAATGTGTGAAATGCACAACTGGAAACCAGAATACAACTTCATTATCTACAACGGTAAAACAGTTAAAACATCTCACGACGTCACAATGCGCGTCGCCTAGCAACGCAATAAAAACGCTGATTCATTGACATTTTAAACATAATTTGTTGACATTCGGTTTCAATCCTCCCACTCCAGATGTCTCCATTATCTTCCTCTTCATATGTCCATCTATAATAACAATGCAATCCGGCTAAACCGAAAGGCAGAAGGCATCTTTTAATCGCAAGTCATGAGCCATCGGTCACCGAAAGACGTTGGCATATGCCCAGTTTGTTTTAACGAATTTAAACTACACCGTACTAAAGGCACACTACACTCCCATGGACCCCGTCGGAACCCATGTCCCGGATCAGACCAGGCGCCTATTAGTGGTATGCAAACAGGGACCCGCTCTTCACACACAGCGCATTCTGACGATAGTCCGTACGATAATGATAGCGACGAAAACCTAATAAGCAGTGAGCCGTTACGAGACATTTTAACCCATCCAAAGGTTAGAAGACCATTGATGAAACACATTCCACTTGCAACAAGAACAGCATGTAGGAACTTACTTACCAAGATCCTAAGGGCCGTTATACAAGAACCACATAACCCCTTAAAATGGCAAGATCTACTCCAATTTCCATCAATAATTCTATCAAAGCCCAAGAGGGGAGGCAAAAAGCGGAACCTGGGCAAGATAATTCTACAGCGCATCGAAGCCTGGCATAGTGGAATGGTCTTCTCTGATGTAGCTAAAGAAATCACGCCATCTGACACACGAACCAGGAGGAACGACAAGATCTACGATGGGAGCAAATATCTTGCCCAGGCAGTGTCTAGCAGACTCGAAGACGGCGACATAAAAGGGGCCCTTCGTTTGCTATGCTCTGATGATGTTCCTGTAGAAGATTCACCTAGAGTGATGGAAGAACTGCAGAAGAAACACCCGAAGGCTTACAATGACCGGAGGACACTGCCATGCCCTCAGGAAGACAAGTTTGACCCGATACAGGTTTCTGGAAAGATGGTTTGCAATGCTATAGCTTCCTTTCCAGCGGCATCTAGCGGAGGACCAGATGGCTTCACACCACAACATCTAAAGGACCTTCTGTCCAATGCAACAGACACTGATTTCGTGGAGACTACTACCGATCTAGTCAATCTACTATTGAGAGGCGGGCTACCGAAACACATTGCAGAGATTTTATACGGCGGTAGACTCATAACACTTGGGAAAAAGGATGGCGGAATTAGACCGATCACAGTAGGATACACGTGGCGGCGTCTGGCTGCCAAGTGTATCTGCCAGGTTGTCACTCCATACCTATCGCGAAGTCTGTCACCGCTCCAAATCGGCGTGGGAGTTTCAGGAGGGGCCGAGGCT
>OY744617.1:37132527-37135027 GCA_963556255.1 Allolobophora icterica | reverse complement strand
AAGGGAAGATTAAGGAGTAGTATAAGCTCAATCTAATTTCATTAGGGAGTAGGTGTGTAATTCTCGAAATTATACCAATGTTTTTTGCTATTTTTAAGGATATATAATTAATATGTGTTTTCCAAGTTAGGTGCTGATCGATAAAGACCCCGAGAAATTTAGTAGACTCGACTTTGGTAATAGGAACACCGTCAAAGGATAGTGTCCAATTTACTGGTTTAATTTTCCTATGCGACTTGAAAATAACGAAATTCGTTTTATCAACATTAAGCGTTAGCTTGTTTACAATGAACCATTTGTTAACTTTAGTAAGCTCACAATTTACTGTTTCAATGAGAGATAACCAGGAGCTGTTAGAGTAAAAGATATTGGTGTCATCCGCGAATAATATGAAATAGAGTGCAGAAGATACTTTCGCAAGATCGTTAATATATAATAGAAACAGAAGCGGTCCTAAGTTGGATCCTTGAGGAACTCCTGAGGTGATATTTCCAGGAGCAGAGAGTGAGCCGTTACAGCTCACTCTTTGAGTGCGGAATTCAAGATAACTTTTGAACCATTTAATTTGATTTCCCCTAATTCCATAATTATTCAATTTATTTAATAGTATAGTGTGGTCGACAGTGTCGAAAGCTTTGGTATCCTACGCATATATATATATATATGCGTAGGATACATGCATACTATCTTAATGTAACGCATAATATTATAAAAAGGATATATTGCTATTTTGTAAACATGTACGTAGGCGAAGTAATTTGAAATTTCAGACAGAAGTCTGTTGTTTTCGTAGAATCATCGTTATAACCAAAATACCACGTGCGCGAAAAACACAGACACAAGCGAACAGTGGAGAATTGTATTGCTGCAACACAGAAGCAATTCAGAATATATGAATGTGTATTGCGTAGGCGTAGGAGAGAGAGAGAGAGAGAGAGAGAGAGAGAGAGAGAGAGAGAGAGAGAGAGAGAGAGAGAGAGAGAGAGAGAGAGAGAGAGAGAGAGAGAGAGAGAGAGATAGAGACAGACAGACAGACAGACAGACAGACAGACAGAAAGACAGACAGACAGACAGACAGACAGACAGACAGAAAGACAGACAGACAGACAGACACAGAGATAGACAGACAGAGACAAGCAGAAGACAGAGATCGATATAGAGACATGTTTGTTTAAATGAATGTATGTATGCATAGTTGCATACTTGTATATATGCATGTATCTATGCATGCATGTATGTGTGTATGATTGTATGTATATATGTATACGCTGATGACACACAGGCATACCTCCATGGTCCAGCCAACTCAGCTGCTCTTATGGTTGAACGCATCCTGGAGGCTTCCTCTGCTCTTGATCTCTGGTTGTCCTCAAATCGCCTTCGTCTTAACTATGATAAAACCAAGTACATTTGGCTTGGCAATCGTGTCCAGCTTGCCAGGATTGATGCTGACTCTCTGCGCCTCAGGTTTCCCAATGTGTACTTCTCCTCCTCTGTCCGTGATCTTGGATTTGTCCTAGATCCTACTCTTTCTCTATCTGATCATGTCAATAGTGTCTCTCGCTCGTGTTTTTACTATTTACGCCAACTTCGTGCCATTCGCCAGTCTCTTCCGCTGCATGCGATTGTGACCTTGGTTCATGCTCTGATCTGTACTAGGATTGACTACGGAAATGCTGTCTATATTGGCCTGTCCTCCACTAACACATCTAAACTTCAGTCCATCCTTAATGCTGCTCGCCTTAAAGGGGCATCATGAAGTTTGCCCATATCTCTTCCTACATCCGGGACTCCCTTCACTGGCTTCCCATTCACCAACGCATTCAATTTAAGGTCCTTTCCCTCATGCGTAACTGTCTTGTTGGCTCAGCTCCGCTGTATCTCAGGGCTTACTGCACCCCAGTTTCCAGTTTGCCTGGTCGGGCCTCTCTCCGGTCATCTGCCCGTGGCCTCTTGTTAGTCCCTTGGATGTGCACTGCTACTGCCCAGTCCCGTAGTTTTGCGGTTGTGGGCCCTTCCAGTTGGAACAGCCTCCCTCAGGGCTTTAGGCTAGTCCTCCTCTCTCTGTCTCCTGCCCAGTCTCGCAAGCGCCTGAAAACATTTCTCTTTGTCAGTGAAGACACTGACACGGGTCGGGAGCGCCTCTGTTTATGAGTGGCGCTATATAAATCCTCGATTACAATTACAATTACAATTATACATACATGCATGCATGTATGTATGTAGGTAGGTAAACATACATACACATGTTAATATGTATGTAGGTATGGACAAGGCATCAACCGATGTGGGTCAATATCCAGAAGACCAGCTGTGAGACTTTGATGTGGGCTTCAAGACACGACTTTATTGCGTTTCCTGATCTCCTGTGGACAAGACTAATGAAGGAAGACAAATCCTCACATTACATTTTCACACAAACAGTACGTTTTTGTAGAGCCACGAAAAACATACTGTTCACAGCACGAAAACTCAACTGGATTCTCATCATTCTCGTCGT
>OY744617.1:37125027-37127527 GCA_963556255.1 Allolobophora icterica | reverse complement strand
TATACACAGATTATATCGAATATAAATGTAATATATATATATATATATATATATATATATATGTACATGTAATATACATATGTAATATATATATATATACATATATACAGACACATATATATGACTGCATATGTGCGATACGTTTATATGTATATACAGAATACATGAACATAAAATTATTTCAAGTCTACCTAGACTACATGATATATATACTGAATATATAAAAACATTTAGAAATGCACTCGGCGGTTTTGACATGCTACATAATGCAATGTATAAATCTATACAGCACACTATATATATATATATATATATATATATATATAGCATTATGTGCTATGTGTTTACATAGACGAATGCACACATAAGCATGCACATGATTGCAAACGACAATAGGTATAGATTCTAATTTACATATTTCTGAATGTATTAACATTGTAATCAGCAATTATTAGTATTATGGGAAATCATATACGGAAGTATGGGCATTTTCCCTCGCGATTTGGCCTGCTGCATGGTAATAGCATCCTATGTTACATGCGTGACTGGCTTCTGCATGGTGCTACCATCTATTAGTGACTGGCTTCTGCATGGTGCTACCATCCTAAGTGACTGGCTTCTGCATGTGTTACCATCCTATATATTACAGGCGTGACTGGCTTCTGCATGGTGTAACCATCTATTAGTGACTGGTTTCTGCATGGTGCTACCATCCTAAGTGACTGGCTTCTACATGGTGTTACCATCCTATATTACAGGCGTGACTGGCTTCTGCATGGTGCTACCATCCTATGTTACACGTATAACTGGCCTCTGCATGGTGCTACCATCCTATGTTACACGTATAACTGGCCTCTGCATGGTGCTACCATCCTGTGTCACACGTATGACTGGCTTCTGCATGGTGCTACCATCCTATGTTACACGTATAACTGGCCTCTGCATGGTGCTACCATCCTATGTTACACGTATAACTGGCCTCTGCATGGTGCTACCATCCTATGTTACACGTATGACTGGCTTCTGCATGGTACTACCATCCTATACTACACAATCATATGACTGACTGAAAAGCGTCGGCCTTAACTAGACTATTAAATGCCATTTATAACTAAACTATTGAATGTCATTTAGTTCTAGACTATTACATCCGTTATTAGTTAAGAATACACAGTAAAGTAGATGACGTCCCTAATTCTTTCTGGGCTAAGTGAGTGCTTCCGGTACGAAGGCAATTTCGTGACTGTCGCGTGACAGTTGCGAGGCAATTGCGTGACTATTACATGACAATTGCGTGATTGGTTGTTTGGGGTTAAAGTTGACGTTTTGATGTCTCTTTGGGTGCATGAAGTTCAGCCTTTGAAACGTTCGTTAATTGTTGCGTTATTTTCGCCGGGTCTTTGTTTTCACCCTGCCAGAATATCCATGGGATCTTTAGGGATGTCCCTTATGGGAATAGGCCCTATGGGTCTCATAATTATGGGCTCCGTGCGGGCGAACTACCTGCAGGGTAGAGAATGTAGACCTCCGCAGTTGTGGCAATACCAGGACAGAGTTCGCTCTCATTTCGTACGAAGATAAAAGAAGAACTCATCTGGTTTGGTCGTTCTTGAATTGGTTCTTCGTTCATTCGTTCAACCAGTCGTTCCAATGTTCGTTGGTTCTTGCAGTCGTTCATTTAAGTGTGCACGTGTACATTCGTTAATCCGTCCGTCCGTTAGTAATTCATTCATTTGTTCGTTCACTTATTCCTTCATTCATTCATTCATTCATTCATTCATTCATTCATTCATTCATTCATTCATTCATTCATTCATTCATTCATTCATGTTTTTCACTTCAATTTCTCTTCATTGTTTCCCATGCGATTGGGAAAGGGCTTCCTCTGGAGGTCCGTCGCATCCCTCGAGTCCTTGCCTCACCGTTCTATCGGCTCATCAAGACTGCATCTTATTGCTTGGCCTGGGTCGTGATCGCCTCTGAGTAGAGACTGGGTCGGGAGCGCCTCTGAGTAGAGACCTTTGAGGGGCGTTATATAAATTTCAATTGGTTGGTTGATTGATTTGCTATATTTCTGTCTGTCTGATTCTGTCTGTCTCTGTCTGTCTCTGTCTGTCTCTGTCTGTCTCTGTCTGTCTCTGTCTGTCTCTGTCTGTCTCTGTCTGTCTCTGTCTGTCTGTCTGCATTTCAGTCAATGACGACATTGTCAATTTAAGCGATTAAGGAGTTGACAGTTGATTGCTCTTCCCAGCTGTCGTTTAATAGCTTTGCCATCGACTAAGACACATCCAGCCTAATGCAGTGTCTGACTGACTAACAGTTTAGACACTTATGTCTGTTACACATAGCCTAATTGAATATAAACAGCAGCGTGTCCTACTAAAGAATGGCTATACAACAGCGCTTCCTAATAAGGAATGGCTATACAACAGCGCTTCCTAATAAGGAATGGCTATACAACGGCGCTTCCTAATAATGAATGGCTACACAACAGCGTTCC
>OY744617.1:37092527-37120027 GCA_963556255.1 Allolobophora icterica | reverse complement strand
TGACGATGCAAGATAAAAGTGCCATCTTTGCCAGAGACTATGAGTTGCGATCCAGCGCTTAATGATGATTTCGCCTTCCGCAGCATTTTCTCTCTGTCGGAACTTAACGAGGTTTGGCCGACCCAGACATTTTATTTCCCCGGAGCTTTTTTAAGTCTCGAGAGATTTTAATGTACTTCGGACTGAAAAAGAGAAGAATAATAGTAGTGATAGTAGGCTAGTAGTAATAGTTTCGCAGTGGCGTCGATCTTGTCTGAGAGGTGTGGGGGGGGGACAAAGTTGGCCATGGTCTGGTCGATGACCTTACTTTAGGAATTCATTCTAGGAATTCATCTCCACAAAAACTTCTTGACTTTTCTACCGAATTCATCTAAAAAAGTTGATGACCTTTTTTAGTCTTTTTTTACGAATTTCTTCTTGCTTTCTGAGAATTTTTTGGGCACACTTCTGCTCAAAAATTGAGTTTTTACCTCATCTGGTCAAAAAGGCAGTGAAAACCCTCACGCGCAACTACAATTTTTGGCATTTTTTGGTGTCTCCTTAAAATTGGGGAGGGGACAAATGTATGGCGTGTCCCCCACCCTTAGAGGTGGGGGTGGGACATGTCCCCCTCGACCCCCCATGATCGCCGCCCATGTGGTTTCGGATTTCGAATTGACTTCACCAATGGATTGCGAGTTTCGATTCGCCCGGCAGCGGACGAATCACAAAATTCCAGTGGTGTGCTCGATAGCGTGCTGTACATTCAATAGAGAGGTCGGCGGTTCAAATTGCAATGTAAACTTAACCAAAGAAACCTAACTTGGCTGTTCACGCCACCCCCACCACGGTGAGGTGCAGGTAAGGACTGGGTGGGGGGTCTACTAGAGGTCAAAGTACTAGTACTCGTACTTTTACTTGAAACCTAAGTACTATTAACCTCTCTACCAAATTGTGAAACAATTTGAAAAAGACGAACACAGTAATAAATGAATCAAAATATATTTATGTCAAAACCAAGATATCTTCTTGTACAAGATCGTATACCATTAAAGTTTATCTAATGTCTAAAATGTTCAAACTGAAAATTAAACAGTACTTAAGACTACTCAGGTTTCAAACCAGTGTCCTCGCTTAAGGTGTTGAATAAATACATTTTTGCCGTGATACAGCAGTTAGACTGTGTAATACAATCGTTCATAATCTTCTAAACTATATGAACGTCATCTGTTCTTTGCTGAAAGCGACATGGTAACATGCCGATAAAGAGACGTTTGAATCTTCTGTTAAAGAGACAGTAGATGAGAAAGTTTAGAGCTGAATTTAAAATAATGAGTGCATGGGTTATGCCTAAAGCACATAGCAGCACTTCAGGGTTTACATCAACACCAGCGACAATGATGAAATAGATGACAGTTACTGGTATTTGACACATAACAAAAACGCCAACAACTATAACGAGCGTCTTGGTTAGACTTCTTTCGTTGTTGATTTGTAGCGACATCTGGCGTCGTTTCTTCGTCAAAGTAAGAAAGGCCGAGGCAATGCGAACGTTAAGAATGATCAAAATGGTAAGCGGAACTAAAGAAGCACTGATTGAATATAATACCAGATTGCAGAAATACAGTACATTGCGGAAATGCAATAGCGTTTCGCAAGTATCATATTCTGGGGTCTGGAATATACATTTGTCGTTATAATAGTTGCTATTGCCACCTCGGGGGAAACAGGTGCATTCAATACGACAGATAGAACGGCCAGCCATTTGACAGCGATCTTTACTCGTCGTAAGTTGCGCCATTTAACATCCATCGGCTTACATACAGCTAAGTAACGGTCGACTGTAACTAGCACCACAATCCAGATAATAAGACAATGAGTGATTAAAACCACAGGCTGCAGAATTAAACGAATATATAAATACACTTTCCACATTCCAGATATCCAATCGGCGTATATTGCACTCGCAAAGGTCGAAGATAATACGAAGTAAAATGAAAGATGGATGTTATCTACCAAAGCCAAAGTCTTCAGGAGCCAAATGGTTGCGTTGCCTTTTTCCGGATCTCGTCTGAGACCAATGACTGTTATTAAGTTCGTCAGAAAACCAAAGCCACACAAGATTAAGGTTATAATGCCGGTGAAAGCAATGTGGCAGTACATGCCGGAGGAGAAATCGATAGGCGGATCATCTGTTGTTGTCCAATTTGATCGGTTGAACTGGAATTCTGGCATCTGCTGTGACCAATTTTCAGCTGTTGACTGGTTTTGATAAAATACTGGTCCTGTATCGCATGATTCCAAAGTACCGTTCAGCTGGTTGGCTGTTGATTGTAGAGTCTCAACAATGGTCGTCATTGTCTCTACGAAGCCAAAAGATTGCATTGCTGATGAGTGGTTATTGAATGGTGCCTATGTGAAAAAAGAAATGAACTTGTGTGCTTCTATATGTCATTACGGGGATTATGTGATTGTACACTAAATGTTGCAATTGTAGGCCTACTTGTGATATGGAATGATTTTTTACCGGTAAAAACCGCATTATATTATACCGTAGTAAAAAAGTGGTTCAAAATGGTTAAAATAATTTAAAAATAATACTTCAACTTCAAGTTGTATTTTTTACTCTTATTAAATATCAGATTGAATATTTAAATATTTGCCCTTTACGCTTTACTCTTATTTAAATATCAGAATGAATAACAATATTCATTTATCGTTTGCAGTGTAGCTTCATTCACAAGATAGTAATAACAAGTTTAGGCCATGCACTTTTGCTTTGTAAAATTCTTTCTTTCTTTCTATCCACGGGTTCATCACCCGTTGGTTTTGGTCGAATATCTCACTATCTCCACTTGTAGATCACCCTGAAGGGGCGCTATGCAAAAGCTCCTTACTTATGATAGTAATAGCCAAGATATTACACCATTTAAATAGATGTTTATCATATTTTACTAGGCCTATATGTTACCATTTCGAACCGTAAAAATCCGGATTTTTTACCGCAAGAATATTTACCGGTTAATTTACATCACTAAACTGTACACACAATTATGCAATTGTGCAAAAAATTATGCAATTGTACACTAAATAAAGCAAGTGTACCCTAAATTACGCAATTGTACACTAGATTATTCGATTGTATGTGTCAAATTGTTTCTGCGCTTACGTTATAGGGCCGTGTGAATCGCCATGTCTCATATAGGCCTATCTCAGTTCTCTCCTTGACCAGCGCTGTTAAACTATATTCTCTTAAACTTCGCTGTTTTCGTTAAACTAATAGTTTTGTCTTTGGGTAAGCTTAATGGTCTAAAAATCTTGGCGGAACATTAAAAATAAGACTTGTTTTAATTATAATAACAGATTATTGCTGTTACAAAGATGGCGTGGATCGGGCAGTATAACTACATTGGTAGATCATGCTTGTGTAGATGATGATCATCAGGGACGTCATTTCAGCTCTTTTCAGGGGGGCAAGGACGTCACAAAAAGGTTATAAAAAATTTTCGCGGAAAGAAATTTTTACATTTTGGGTCTTTCTTCTAGATTTTCGAGGGGATAACAGCGTAGTGTGCTCCACCCACTGTCAAAGAGGTGTGATCTTGTGAAAAAAACCTATGCAGACTCTAGTTTTGTTAATAGTATATAATATTTCCATGAAGTTGAGTATCTTTTTTTGTTCTTTTACCCCTTCCTTTTTCCTTTTCTTGTTCCAGCTTTTTCATTTTTTTAAATCGGGGTAAATGCCCCCCTACCCCCCAAGTGACGTCTCTGATGATCATAGCGATGATAATTTCGATTGCCGTTTGATGATGACCATGTTTCTGCTGTTGGTGATGATGGAAGTTATGAGATCGACGATGATGACGATAATGACGATGAATGAAGAACAAACCCATGGCGATGACGATGATGGTTATGGTGAAGAGTGTATATATTGTTACAACGAATGGTGTTCCATGTCTCAATCCATATTACCAGAAAGTCTATCAGAAATATTAAACTTACCAGTTGGAGACGCTTTTTCTAAAGGCTTATTCTTTACTAAGTTGTTTAAGAGTTCTGTAGGCCACTGCTTTCTTGAGTTGCCTGGAAACAGTGCTTTAAACTTCACGCAATGATATGCATAATATAGGAATAGATACAAGGAAACACGCAGCAAGCCAACATATAGGTCATTGTCTACATCGTTCAATGACGGTTTATGAATATAAGAAGTAACATATGAAACATTGAACTACAAAACAGAATAGTAGCAGCATTATCTGAGAATATAGCCTATCTTCTTCTGGTTCTCTGCCTTCAAGGCAGATTCAAACGTCCGACGTTGCCACTCCTCTCGACGCGGAGCCTTTTCTTCAAGAGTATACTGTATCCTTCTTTCATCATCAAATCCAACGGCCTAAAACAAAATTGTGCATATGGGTTTCGTTTCAACATTATTCTTGCTCTCCTCGAGGATATATCTGTGAAGTGAAAAACTGAATGGCGCACTGTGTTCGATTCATGTATGTACTGCATTCGTTACTGTTGGTAGCAGTGTGGGATTTGTAGAAGACAGACTGGGGGGGGGGGTTGAACATGTTATCTCTATCTTGCAAACTGGGCAACGAAATTTGAAAGCAGCTGATTTTAACGCTAGAAGTTTGGCACGTCAGATTCGAATCAAACTCAATTCTTTCGATGAGAAAATTTCAAAATTGCATACATGATACACCATGAAAATTTCTTCTCTTAGTCAAAGACTTAGAGTCAAATAATGCTAAATCACACTGCGCAAATGATGGGGTTGGAAACGACCCCCTCGGGTGTACAATGAATACTTAACTGTGGGGTCCTAAGAAAGATTAGGAGGTTGTACCCCCAATCTTCCGACAATTCCCACCATGGTTTGCAGGCGAGCTTTGAGTTTTAAACTGATATGAAATACCATTAAAGATAGGGTATGTTCGCATAGTCTAATTCATTAATAAACTTCCATAGGCCTACTAGATATACCCTATGGTAAATGCGGAAATTCACATAGCATCGTAGGTTGCGAGCAACTGTGTGGTGCTTTACAGTGCAAGACCTAAGAGTGTGCAAAGCGTTTAAAACTAAGTTAAAAGTTTTTCAAAGACTCGAACATTCTGCCCTACTGTTCCTGTCTGTTTCTGAAATGATTCATATACGTGTTCCTTTGTCGCGTCTAGCTTGGTGCTATTTCAAAGAGCCTCTTCGAGCGCTCCGCCTCCATCGATTAAGAGATCATATTAATAATTCTTCGTCGAAATGGTTTCGCGAGTTTACGGTTCACCGGTGGGTTTAACGGAGACGAACAAATCAAATTTGGTTTGCTTATAATTATATTGTGGTCATAGAAGTTTTAGATTCTTAGACCGTGTCGGTAGCAGGAGATCTATTAGCTCCACACCTTACACTATGATGCCGCAAATATTTACCTGCTTTCTAGAGGTATCCTTTACTTTCGCTAAAATCACTGCCTAGAAACATTTTACAATCTTAAATATTTAACTCCTGCACCCACTTGTAATCTTTCAAACAGTTACGGTGTCTGGAACTGTGACCATGCAGTGTTTAATCCAGACGTCTTGGGGAGTCCAGAGAAATTGGCGAGAACATCTTAACAGTAGCGCCACACTGCGAACGTTTCGTGATGATAATAACTTCTGATTGGATAACATTTGGTCTTGCTAAGATAGCTATAGGCCCTATTCGTAATGGTAATCTCGAGATTTCTACAGTGCCAAAACAAGGAAAATCTCGGAAACCAGCTTATTGACTGTCTCTCAGTCAAAACAAAATCTATAGGTAGGCAGGATTAATCGGTTACCAGTCCTAATCCGAGGTCAGGCAGACAGACAGTCAGACGGGTACGGTGGACGGTGTTTAGAAATTAAGCGGAAAAGAGAGGAAAGGGGAAGAGGAGGTATCAGGAGAGAAGTGGATCGGACAGGATAGGGCAGGAACTATTTCAGTGTTGAGATATGAGTTTGGCTGATACTTGAGTGATTACTTACCACTGGAAATCCCCTCCTCCTTTCGCGGCGTTGGCCACCAGAGTTCACTATAAGGGAAGCAGGCAAACCCCATGAGTTGTATTTTGCCACAGGAACTGTCAGAACTGTTCCATAATAATGTCTATCGTGTCGACGTTAACGGCCTTTGTTGCCACAAGATGTCGCTAAACTCCCTCCCTCAAATGTCTAAGACCTGACATTTCCACTTAATAAGTGATCAGTGTCAAAGTAGGCAAACGTATTATTATTATCAACCAATCAATATCCACCACGTACTCGCAGGCTAGTGACAGTTTACTTTAACACGCGTTGTCAGTAATCAGACGAAGATATTATTTTGTAGCTAACGTGGAGTGCTAATTTCATTAATAAATCACACAACGATGGAAAGTTGGACCTTGTCTATTATCTGGTGACACTGATCTCTTCCTCTTGGGCAGATTAAATTATGAATCATCGCTAGTAACTTTCGCAATCATCGGACTAATGAGTGCAAGTTTGTTACGACATGATCAGTGAAAATACATCGTTGATTATTTAGCCTTAATTAAGAAAACTAGCTTCTTATTCTTGCTTTAGCCATGTACTATTGTAAAGTATACCTAACCAAAGTTACCTAACCTAAGTAGCCTAACTTCAGTAACCTAAGTACTTGTACTTGTATATACACTTGAGGTCAAAGTACGTGTACTCATGCTCAGTACTTGAAACCTAAGTACCTTAAACTTCTCTGCAAATTGTGAAACAATGCTAACTCGAGTGACTCTTTGCAACAAGCAACCAACACTTACACAATAATGAATCAAATAATTTTAATGTCAGAACCAAAATAATCTTCTTGTACTAGCCCGGACACCTTTAGGTTTTTCTAATGTCTAAAATGTTCAAACTGAAAAGTAAACAGTATTTAAGACTACTCGAGTTTCAAACTAGTGTCATCTCTGACATGTTGAATATATGCATTTTTGCCGTAATACAACAGTTAAACAGTGTAATGCAATCGTTTAGAATCTTCTACACAATCAGAACAACATCTGTGCTTTGCTGAAAGCGACATGGTAACATGCCGATAAAGAGTCGTTTGAATCTTCTGTTAAAAAGGCAGTAGACGAGAAAGTTCATAGCTGAATTTAAAATAACGAGTGCATAGGCTATACTTAAAGCACACTGCAGCGGATAAGGGTTAGCATAAACTCCAGAGGCATTGATGAAATAGATGACAGATGCTGGTATTTGACACATAACGAAAACGCCAACAACTATGACCAGAGTCTTGGTTAGACTTCTTTCGTTGTTGATTTGTAGCGACATCTGGCGTCGTTTCTTCGTCAAAGTACGAAGGGTCGAAGCAATGCGAACGTTAAGAATAATCAAAATGATAAGCGGAACTAAAGAAGCATTGATTGAATATAATACCCTATTGCAGATATACAGTACACGGCGAAAATGCAATAGCGTTAAGCAAGTATCATATTCTGGGGCCTGGAATATACATTTGTCGTTATAATATTTGACCACTGCCGCCTCAGGAAAAGCAGGGGCGTTCAATACGACAGACAGAACGGCCAGCCATTTGACAGCCATCTTCACTTGGCGTAAGTTGCGCCATTTAACATCCATCGGCTTACATACAGCTAAATAACGGTCTACTGTAATTAGCACCACAATCCAAGCGATAACACTATGAGTGATTAAAACCAGAGGCTGCATTATTAAACGAATATATGAATACACTTTCAACATTCCAGATATCCAATCGGTGTATTTTTCTATCGCAAAGGTCGAAGATAATACGAAGTAAAATGAAAGATAGATATTATCTACCAAAGCCAAAGTCTTCAGGAGCCAAATGGTTGCGTTGCCTTTTTCCGGATCTCGTCTGAGACCAATGACTATTATTAAGTTCGTCAGAAAACCAAAGCTACACAGGATTAAGATTACAATGCCTTGGAAAGCAATGTGGCAGTACTGGGCTGAGGATATATAGATGGGCGGATCATCTGTTGTTGTCCAATTTGATCGGTTGAACTGGAATTCCGGCATCTGCTGTGACCAATTTTCAGCTGTTGACTGGTTTTGATAAAATGCTGGTCCTGTATCGAATGAGTCAGAAGTCTCGTTCAGCTGGTTTGCGGTTGATTGTAAAGTCTCAACGATGGTCGTCATTATATCTGCGAATCCAAAAGATTGGATTAATGATGAGTGGTCATTGAATAGTTCTATATGAAAAAACGGAACAGTTGTGTTTCTATGTCATTACGGGGATTACGTTTGAAACTATTGATAAAGTAATTCATCTTTATTTTTTGCTCTAATCGTTGCTGTTGGCGTTTCCATTTGTCTTATATTTGAGTATGTTAAGCAATAGTAATATGAGCTGCATGAAGTACACTAAATTTTTTGCAACTGTTCTAGCGATGCGAAATTATTTTTACCGGTTAAAACGGCACTGTTTTATACCGTGGCATGAAGTGATAAGAAATTATTTAAAATGGTTAATAATATTTTTTTAAATGGTTTAAATTGTATTTATTTACACTTATTAAATACAATAAGTATATTGTATTTAATAAGTACAGCCGCCGATGACGAGCAGTGGACATACGCTTGGAGGTCATCCGCCTAGGACTGGCTTAAAGACTGCATCGGCCGTCAAGGGAGGACGAAGGTCAGCAGTATATAGTATGTATAATAGGGACCCAGAACAGAGCCCTGGGCAGGTCAAACGGAGCAGGCACCCAGGGTGACATAGCAGACCCACAGGTCCAACAGGCCACGATGCGAGAGCAGTCCCTGAGGCATGAGGAAGCCGGTGAAGAAAATTTCCAAAGAGACCATAGGAGGTAGGAGGCCCTCTATAGCTGTGGCGGACTGGGAGCGCGCCTGAGTAGATCACCTTGAAGGGGCGCCATATGAAAGCTCCATAATAATAAGACAGTTAGACAGTTATTAATAATAATATTAATAATAATAATAATAATAATAATAATAATAATTATTATTATTATAATAATAATAATAATAATAATAATAATAGTAATAATAATAATAATAATAATAATAATAATAATAATGATAATAATAATAATAATAATTATAATTATAATAATAATAATTATAAAAATAACAACAACAACAACAGCAACAACAACAACAACAATAATAATAATAATAATGGTACATGTAGTAGTAATAATAATAATAACCACGCTATTACAATAACTTAAATAACTGTTTATCATTTTTTAAACCATATTTCACCATTTCGAACCGTACAAATCCGAAGTTTTAACGGAAAAAATATTTTACCGATTAATTTACATCACTGAATTGTACAACAAAATTATGCAATTGTGCACTCAATTATGCAACTGTAGGCCTACATTAAATTAAGCAATTGTTAATTAAATTATACAACTGTACACTAAATTATGCCATAGTGTACTTAATACTGCAACTGTACAGTAAATTATTCAACTGTACACAAAGTTACGCAATTTTGCACCAAATTATGCAATTGTGTGCTAAATTAAGCAAATGATCACCTTGAAGGGAGGGGCGCCATATGAAAACTCAATAATAATAATAATAATAATATTATTATTAATAGTAGTAATAATAACAATAACAATGATATTACAACACTTAAATAATTATTTATTTTTATGTTATATTTTATCATTTCGAACCATACAAATCTGGAGTTTTTATAGCAAAAATATTTTACCGGTTAATTTACATCACTGAATTGTACACAAAATTGAGGAGCACATTTCCATAACTCATCCGGTCATTTTGAGGTTTTCACTGCCGCGTTAGTTCTTATATGCAAATCCATAACATAGATTATCAAACACTCACTCAAAACATGAAATAAATGAATTGGCAATTTTTGTAAAATTCCAAAACTCACTCAGTCCATGCAGCATGCGTGATTCAACTTTCTTACTTACGAGATATTAATGTAAACAAAATTTAGCAATTGTGCACTCAATTATGCAATATTGTACACTAAATTAAGCAAGTGTACACTAAATTATGCAACTGTACACTAAATTGAGGAATTGTACATTAAATTATGCCAGAGGTTTTTAAAATTTTTGGACCAGGGACCCCTTATTTTTGCTAGGCATGGCTCGCGGACCCAAGCATTCAAACGCAAAATTTATAACTTAAAATTTGAACAAAATTACAGGCAGACTATTTCCACAATGCAAGCTTGCTTATAAGTAGTGTATGAATTTGTATAATGTATAATGCTGATCTGAGTGGCGCTATATAAGTTTTCGGTTACAATTTCGGTTACAATGCTAAAACCATGCAGTGTAAATCATTAATGAATATTTTCAGAACGCTCTCGCGGACCCCCGCCATATCCTTCGCGGACCCCTCTTGGTCCGCGGACCACAGTTTGAAAACCTCTGAATTATGCAACGGTACACTAAATTATGCCTTCGTGTACTGAATTCTGCAACTGTACACTAAATTAAGCAATTGTATGTGTCAAAATTTGTGTGTGCTTATATTCCATAGGGCCACGTGAACCTGCATGTTTGAATATGCCTTTCTCAGTTCTCTCCTTTACTAGCGCTATTAAAATAACATGTCTTAACCTTAGGTGTTTTTCGCTAGACTAATAGTATTATCTGTGAGTAGTATATAAAAGTTTGGTGTACTTGTTAAAAATCTAGAGGAATATACAAAGATGCCGTTGATCCGGGCGTATAACTATAATTATTGGTAAATCAGAATTGTGCAGATAATAACTCTGATAACTTAAAGATGATGGTCATGTTTTTGCTGCTGGTGATGATGGAAGTTATGAGATCGAAGATCATGACAATAATGATGATGACGATGTTGTTGTTGTCGTTGTTGTTGATGATGATGATGAAGCCCAAAGAACACACCCAGAAACACGTACATGATGGTAACGGCGAAGAGTGGAAATATTGTAATAGCCAGACGATGCTCCGAGCTTCAATCAATATTTTCAGAAAGTCTAAGCTTATCTTAAATATTAATCTTACCAGTTGGAGACGCTTATTCACTGCTTTCTGGAGTAGCACAAGAACAGTACTTTAAACTCCACGCGAGGATGTGCATAATATAGGAGTAGGTACAAAGGAACGTATTTATCAGTGTCTTGACCACGCAGCAAGTAGAGCCAACATTCAGGTCGTTGACAATAATTTCATTGACGGTCATATAGTATGCATAATAGAACTAACCCATGAAACAATAAACTGCAAAAAATAAGAATAGCAGCATTGTCTGAGAGTATAGCCTTTCTTCTTCAGGTTCTCTGCCTCCAGGCAGGTTCAAAAGTCCGACGTCGCCACTCCTGTCGACGTCAAGCCTCTTCTTTACGTCTACGCTATCCCTGTTTCGTCATTCAATACAATGACCTATGAAGAAATGTAATAAAATGTGCGTGTGAGTCGTTTCCTCAGAGATCTTGTTCGCCACAGGGGTTAACAATTGAATGCTTTGTTTTCGATTCATGTATCATGTACTGCATTTGTTATTGCTTCCAAGCGACATTTGACTTTGAAACTCTGAAATGAAATGTCCTTACGACGACAGTTTCATCTCATAGCCTAATTCATTAACGAACTTCTATATTTCGATCTAGATATACCCTAGGGTAAATGCTGCAATTCACATAGCCTCGTAGGTGGCGAGCAACTTGTGTGGTGCTTTACAGAGAAAGTCCTAAAAGTGTGCTAAGAGCTTAAGAACAAATTTTCAAAGTTTTTGTTTGTAAACTTGACCAATCTGCCCTACTGTTTCATTCTGTTTCAGAAATAATACATATTCGCGTCTTGTTTGGTGCTAATTCAGAGAACCTATCGTTATTTCACCTTTGCGACTGTCGCACTGCTGAAATGTGTAAGAATAAACAAGTAGGAGCACATGTAAGACACCGTGTGGTGTTCTATTGAAATGCGCTCAAGAAGTTAAAGGAGACGGGACAGAAAAGAGGACGAGGTTAAAGATGCGCCTCACTGATAAGAGTGATTGCATTGTAAACGGCTCCGCTGTGGAGAGACGACTAGAGGCTTCAGGTTTCTCAGCCTCGTCTTTGAGCTGAGCAGAGACAGTATAGTCCATTGTCTGCTAGCTAAGCCCACTCGTCGATGCAACAGACAAGGCAATTGAATACTTGCCGAGAGACGGATAACACGAGACGAGTTCCGAACTAAGATTTGTTATAAATTTCGTGGCGCAGTTTCTGATTCCTTGCCCACTAAGCAGAGTTCACTACAGGGAAGCCATTTGGGGGAGAGGAATTTGCCCCATTGATATTTTGAAAAAAAAAGGGAAACGATGGAACAAAAAAGAACAAGAAGAGAGGGGAAATAAAGAAAGCAATAAATAAATTCATTATAACCTAATTATATTAAGTGACAATATGCGCACTGCAGCACACATCATCCAGCATTGGTTTACAGTTTTACACATGTGGGCTAAATACAAAACTTAACAAGCTGGATAAGTTCTCCTGGAAAAATACTCAAATGACGTCCCTGACCCCTCTGAAAAAAGCTGAATTGACGTCCCTCGTTCACTACAAGAGAGGCAGGCAAACCCAATTAGCTGTAATACACCCTTGGGACGGTGATAACTGTTCAAAACAATTCTTCCCATCGACGTCAACTGTCCTTGTTGCCACAAGACGTCGCTAAAATCTGGCTCCTACTCCCTCCCTCCTTCCCTCCCATGACTAAGATCTGACATTTCCACTGATTCCACTGATTTCCAGTGATCAGTGTCAGTGTAGGCAAACTTATTATCAACCAATTAATATCCACCAAGTACTCGCAGGCTAGGGACAGCTTACCAAAAGATTCGTTCTAAGTGGTCAGACTCGTAGTCAGTTCGTAGCTAAAGAGGACTGATAATTAATATGAGACAACGATGGAAAGTTGGACTTGTCTATCATCTGGTGACAGTGACCTCTTCTCCTTGGGCAGATTAAATTATGAATCATCGCTTCTCTGCTGTTGTAACTTTCGCTATTATCGAACTAACTGAGCGCAAGTGTGCTACGACATGACCAGTGAAAATAGATCGTTGATTATTTAGCCTTAATTGTCAAAAATAAATAGCTCCTTGTTCTCGCAGTTGCCACGTACACTTGCAAAGTAAACTTAACCAAAGTAGCCTAACCTAAGTAGCCTAACTTAAGTAATCTAAGTACTTGTACTTGTACATATACCTGAGGTCAAAGTACTTGTACTCGTACTTGTACTTTAAACCTAAGTACTTTAAACTTATCTTCCAAATTGTGAACAATGTTGACAAGACAAACACAATAATACATGAAATGAATCAAAATATTCTTTTGTCACAACCAACATATCCTCTTGTAACGGCCCGGATACCTATAAGTCTATCCAATGTCTAAAATGTTCAAACTGAAAAGTAAACAGTACTTAAGACGAGCTTCAGACTAGTGTCCTCGTTTAAAATGTTAAATATATGCATTTTTCCAGTAGTACAACGGTTAAACAGTGTAATGCAATCGTTTAGAATCTTCTACACTATCTGAACGACATCTGTTCTTTGCTGAGTGCGACATGGTAACATGCCGATAAAGAGTCGTTTGAATCTTCTGTTAAAAAGACAGTAGATGAGAAAGTTCAACACTGAATTTAAAATAATGAGTGCGTGGGTTACGCCTAAAGTACAATGCAACACTTCAAGGTTTACATCAACTCCAGCGATAACGCTGACAAGAATGACATAGATGACAGTTTCTGGCAATTGACACACAACGAAAACGCCAACAACTATGACCAGCGTCTTAGTTAGACTTCTTTCCCGGATCATTTGTTGCGACATCTGGCGCCGTTTCTTCGTCAAGGCAAGATGCCTCAGACCAATGCGAACGTTAAGAATAATCAAAATGATAAGCGGAACTAAAGAATCAATGACTGCATATAACACTACATTGCAGATCCAGAGTCCAGCATAGAAATGCTCTATCGTCAAGCAATTATCATATTCGAGGGTATGGACTTGTAAGTCGTCGTATGTACATTTGTTATTATATATGGCCAGTACCTCCTCGAGAACAGTAGATGCGTTCAATATGACAGTTAGAACCGCCAGCCATTTGACAGCGATCTTTACTCGTCGTAAGTTGCGCCATTTAACATCCATCGGCTTACATACAGCTAAGTAACGGTCGACTGTAACTAGCACCACAACCCAGATAATAAGACTATGAGTGCTTGAAATCAGAGGCTGCAGAATTAAACGAGCATATGAACGCACTTTCCACATTCCAGGTATCCAATATGTGTATTTTGCAATCGCAAAGACGGAAACAAATAAGAAGACAGTTGAAAGATAGATGTTATCTACCAAAGCCAAAGTCTTCAGGAGCCAAATGGTCGCGTTGTGTTTTTCTGGATCTCGTCTGAGACCAAAGATTGTTATTAAGTTCGTCAGAAAACCAAAGACACACAGGATTACGACTACGATGCCATTGAAAGCAATATAGCAGTACTGGGCAGAGGTTAGATAGATAAGCGGCTCAACTGTTGTGATCCAGTTTGATCGGTTGAACTTGAATTCCGGCATCTGCTGTGACCAATTTTCAGCTGTTGACTGGTTTTGATTAAATGCTGGTCCTGTATCGCATGATTCAAACGTCTCGTTCAGTTGATTGGCTGTTGATTGTAAAGTCTCAACAATGGTCGTCATTATATCTACGAAGCCAAAAGATTGGATTAGTGATTAGTGGTCACTGAATTATAGTGCCCATGCGAAAAAATCTATGTGTCATTACGGGCATTACGCTTGAAACTTTTGAAACGTAATTCATCTTTATTTTGTCCTAATCGTTTGTTCAGATCGTTTCTCATTGTAATAATAATAATAATAATAATAATAATAATAATAATAATAATAATAATAATAATAATAATAATAATAATATTTTCAAACTGACAATAACGCAGTATGATTACAAATCAGTATGAACGGATGATCACAAGTTATTACAGGAATAGAATTTAACTGTACACGGCAGCCATGCAAGGCGCCCATCGCGTCATACATCTTATTTTTAACAACGCGCCATCTCGCGAATGAAAATAGGTTGAGTGGACCTTTTTGGGAGGGTTGGTTGCGGGAAGCGATCCCGCTACCGCCTGCTCTTCACGCCAGTGATGTTACCACTACTCTATGGACCCCCCATTGTCTAATATTTTGAGTGTATGAAGCAATAATATTTTGAGCTGCATGAAGTACAATAAATTTTGCAATTGTACTACTGATGTGAAATTATTTTAATCGGTAAAAAGCCACACTGTATTATACCGTGGCATGAAATGGTTTAAAATGGTTAATATAATAAAAAAAATGCTTCAAATTGTATTTCTTTACACTTATTAGATATCAGAATGAAAATTTTAATTATTAATGACGATATTCATAAAATATATCGTTTTCAGTGTATATGTAGCTTCGTTAACAAGGTAGTAGCAACTCATCATAAGTTTTGGCCTTATGCACTTTTGCTTTGTAAAATCCATTCTTTCTTTCTGTCCATGGACTCACACCTGTTGATCGAATATCTCACTATCTTTCTCCACTTGTGTCTATCCTGTGTCACCGGACTAAGGCTAAGTTTGCACAGTTGTGTCCTTCATCTCTAAAATTATTGAAAGGGTAGTAGCAACTCAGCTTATTGTCCACCGATGAGACGATCTTTCTTCTCCGCATGTATTATTGCATGTACACACGCGCCAAAGATCTTAACGGGCTGGTTCTTCTATCTCAACAAGAAAGCTATTGTTTACCAATATTAACTTACGCCTCAGCCGTAGTTAGATATACGGTGAAAAAGGAAGATGAACTGAATGCATGTTGGAACTCTGTACCGGTATATAGAAAGTTATTTGGTTTCATTAAATGGGAATCTGTTAAAGGCTTCATCTGCAGCCTTGGGAGATTGAACTTGCATCACATTGTTAAGAAGCGTCGCATGATCTAACTGTCTCCAGAATATTTTATGGTGTTACTTTGACAGCATTTTCTTTGTGACTCCGAACTTGTCGTCATCTTAAATTACAAATCTAGTTTCATAACTGACACGATCATTTTCGTAGTTTGTGCGTTTGAAATTTTGTTTATGCAGCACTTAGGCCTACTGCTGTGAAATTTGACATTTTTTTGCCTCATTGATTATCACAGGTTACCTATTGGCATTGTTCGATGTAAGCGCTGCATTCGACACAGTTGATCACACCTAGTTTCGATGCGCCTCTGCCTCCTAGGGTCTTTCTGGAAATCTTCTTGACTAGCTTACCTCATACCTCAAGGACATCTCTTGCATCGTGGCCTGTGGTTCTGCTATGTCACCTTGGGTTCCTGGTTCGTTTGGCCTGCCCCATGGCACTGTTCTGGGTCCCCTAATATACATACTCTATACTGCGAACCTTGGTCTCTTCATGGCGGCCGATGCAGTCCTAAGCCAGTCCTACGCGGATGACCTCCAAGCGTACGTCCATTGCTCGGCATCGGCGGCTACTGCCGCGGTTCGAGAGATTTTTTCCTTCTCAGTGTGGGATCTTGTCACTTTGGATCCAGAGCTCACGTTCACGAGACATATTAATCTGCTTTTTCGCGACTGTTATTATCAATCCCACAGTTAAGGGTGGTCTCTCGCACTCTGATACATACAGGCGGCTGCTTCCAACCTTGTCCATGCCTTTGTGGTTTCCCGCCTTGACTACCGTAGCCCCCTTTAAGCTGGCCTCCCAGCTGCCCGCCTTGGGTGCTTTGACCGGGTTTTGTGAGCAGCTGCACGCTTTATTGGTCGCATTCCCAGATTCGGCCAGGTTTCTGTTTATATGCGGGATGTCCTGCACTGGCTTCCATTCCCACTGTGGATTGCCTACATGGTCTCTGCACTATTCAGGCGTTGCCCGGAGGGACTTGTTTTCGTCTACCTGCGGGAGCTTTGTCGCCCGACCCCGGAGGTCCTGCCACGATCTGCTATTCGCTCGGCTGGGCAGGGCGAGCTCTTGGTCCCTCGCGCTCGGACAGCCATTATGCAGCTCCGTTCTTTTGTGGCCGCTGGCTCCGCAACCTGGAATGGCATCCCTGTTGCGCTTCGTCTGATTCCTGTGACTCACTCCACCTTGTTCTTTACTAACTTACAGACTGTTCCCTTTAGCTGTGGTAGACTGGTAGCGCTCCTGAGTAGATCGTCTTGAAGGGGCGCTATGTAAAAGCTACTCAATAGTAATAATGACCAAGATATTACATCAATTAAATAATTGTTTATCATTTTTTACCATATTTTACCATTTCGAACTGTAGAAATCTGGAGTTTTTACCGCAAAATATTTTACCGGTTAATTTACATAACTAAATTGTACACTAAATTATTCAATTGTACATTAAATAAAGCAATTGTACACTAAATTACTCAATTGTATGGTTATTGTGTCAAATGTTTGTGTGCTTATACATTCCTTAGGGCCATAAGAGCCTGCATGTTTTAAATGTTTATCTCTCCTTGACTAGCACTACTAAACTATAATCTCTTAAACTTAGGTTTTTTCGCTAAACTAATAGTTTTATCTGTGAGTTGTACATAAAAGTTTGGCTTACTTGTTTACAAATCTAGAAGGAACATAAAAAAAAGATTAATTACAATTGTAATCAGGTTATTCTTGTATACATACAAAGATGGCGTGGATCGGGGCGTATAACTACATTGGTAAATCAGAATTGTCCAGATGTTGATCATAGCGATGATAACTGTAATGATGATGGTCATGTTTCTGCTGCTGATGATGATGGAAGTTATGATATCGACGACGATAATGATGATAATGACCATGGTCACAACACGACAAGAACAAACCCTTGACGACGACGATGATGGTAACGGTGAAGAGTTGAAATATTGTTACAACGAATGGTGTTCGATCTTCAATCCATATTAACAGAATGTCTATCAGAAATATTAATCTTACCAGTTGGAGAGCTTATTCTAAGGGCTTATTCTTAAGTAGGTAGTCTAAGAGTAGTCCACTGCTTTCTGAAGTCGCCTGAGAACAGTACTATAAACTCCACGCAATCATATGCATTATGTAGGAATAGAACAGAGGAACGTATTGATCACTGTCTTTGCCAGGCAGCAAGGAGAGCAAAAATTTAGATGATTAACAATAATATCTTTCACTGACGGTTTATGTATATAAGAACTAACCCACAAAAATTCAACTACAAAAATTAATAATAGCAGCATTATCTAAGAGTATAGCCTATCTTCTTCTGGTTGTCTGCCCTCAGGCAGGTTCAACAGTCCGATGTCGCCACTCCTCTCGATCAGCCTCTTCTTTAGGTCTACTGTGTCCCTCTTTCATCATCCAATCCAATAGCCTATGAACAAAATATGTAACAAATTGTGCGTGCGAGTGTAGTTTCAACGTTATTCTTGCTGTCCTCGGGGGTATAATTATATCTGTGAAGTGAAAAAATGAATGTTGCACTGTGTTCGATTCATGTATGTACTGCATTCTTTATTGTTTGCGGCGACATTTGAGTTTGAAACTCTGATATGAAATACCATTAGAACGAAGCTTTGCTCATCACAGGCAGCAGAAACATAATAATAATAATAATATTTATTCTTTTAATTAAGCGCCTGCAAACGCACTGCGCTGTACATGTACATGTTATGCGATAAACCTTAACTACTAACAGAACAGACAGCCTGCAATACACGGCGCAAATTGCAGCCTACAAAGCATGTCCGCCCTTGGGACTCGATCTCTGTACCTCTCGCACTCTACGCCAGATGTTATCCAATGCGCTATCGGGCCATCATCATTACAGTAATCATCGCTGTGATCACCATCTGCACAATTCTGATATACCAAAGTAGTGATACGCCCGATCAAGAGTTGCGGTGTCTGGAACTGTGACCATGCAGCTGTAGCGCGGCCCTCTGGTATCATATATAATTGTAATCGTAATGGTAATCATTAACTTCAAGTTTCTAAAAATGTGACATCAAAGCTAAGCGCAGGGCGCCATGAAGTGGTGATGAAGTTGACCTCGATTGGATCAGATTTATTATTTATTTAATTAATTATTCCACTCATCACTCACGTAAAGTCAGTCAATCCTAATCTGATGCGTGAAACTAGATTGTTATGTGGAGTCTTCTCAGTAAGCCCAAAGTTGCAGCCGATGGATTCTGTAACCAGCGCGCCACCGAGCGTGCTGCACCGGTAGATTATAAGAGTCTACAGAAGTAGGCGAGAACATCGTAACAGTAGCGCCACACCGCGAACATCTCGACATCTAACTTCCAATTGAACAGCATTCTCGTCTTGCGATGATAACGCTACTCGTAATGGTAATCTCCAGATTTCCACATGCCCAAACAAGCGGAAACCAGGTTGTTGACAGGCCCTCAGTCAAAACAAAATCTATGGGCAGGTACGGTAAATCGGTTTTAGGTAAGATCCAAAGGTCTGACAGACAGACAGACAGACAGACAGACAGACAGACAGACAGACAGACAGACAGACAGACAGACAGACAGACAGACAGACAGACAGACAGACAGACAGACAGACAGACAGACAGACAGACAGACAGACAGACAGACAGACAGACAGACAGACAGACAGACAGACAGACAATCAGAATGCTACGATGGACGATGATTATAATTGAAGCGGAAAGAGAAGTAAGGGGACCAGGAGGAATCAGGATAGTAGTGGATAGGACGGGATAGGGGACGAGCTATATGAGTGTTGAGATATGAGTTTTACTGATAGGTGGGTGGTGAGTAGCATCTGTGTTACATATTAGAGTTCGAATCTTGGTTTGCACCGACGGAAGAATATGTGAGGAAAATGTTTCTTTTATTGGAGGTGAGAGGTAGTTTGAACAAATGAAGAGAAGGCGTAGGAGTGTGAGCTTTTAATGTGCGGAGTAGGGTTCGAGCTTCTCCTGTAACGGTTACTGTGTAGGAACCTTGAGCAAGTCTTTCACACACAATTGCTCATCGCCATCGATTGATGCTTGGTCGTTAGATAGTGGCGCTTAATAAATGCAGAAAGAATTAATATAATACACGCAGAGACCTTAGTTCATCTGTGCACCTCTTATTTGGTTTGTCCTTGAGCGGCTCTAAGTCCAAGTACGTTGCTCTTAATCCCCTCTACGCATATCAGTCTGTCTATCTCACTAATCTGACTTCATCTCTGTCTGTCTAACTGTCTATCTGTCTATTTGTCCTTCTATCTATCTGTCTGTCTGTCTCTCTGTCTGTATGTCTGTCTGTCTTTCTGTCGGTATGTTTATATGTCTGTCTGTTTGTATGTTGCTCTTCTGCATTGGGTGATTGCCCACTGCCCCCAAAAGGTCATTGGTTGGGGTTGGGGTTGGAGGGTGTGATCAGAACGACGGACGGATACAGAAGTCGGTGGAGGGAAGACTGAGATGGAGGGAGAGTGTCTTCTTACATCAGGACATGAGCGACGATTGCGTGGAAAACATTTACCAGGTTTCAAAGGAAAAGAATTGCCTAGCTTACCGCTTCTCCTAATCTCCCCTCTCCGCGTATCTGTCTTTGTCTCTCTCTGTCTCTGTCCCTCTCTGTCTCTGTCCCTCTCTGTCTGTCACTGTGGCTCTGTCTCTGTTTCTGTCTCTGTCTGTCTGTCTCTCTTTGTGTCACTGTTTCTCTGTCTGTCTGTCTGTCTGTCTGTCTGTCTGTCTGTCTGTCTGTCTGTCTGTCTCAGGGTCTTACTCTTGTGCATGCTCATATATAAATATATAGAAGAATGAGACGCACGCAGAGAAGCGTACAGGTGAGTTATGACTGGGTTCAACCAGTGCATAATATGACGCATCAGAAAGATAACTCGGTCACATTCCAGTGACATTTTTATGTAGATGCTTTGGTTGATGATGATGGTGGTGATGATGATGATTATGGTGGTGGTGATGATGATGATGATGATGATGATGATGATGATGATGATGGTGGTGGCGGTAATAATGATGATCATGGTGGTGGTGGTGGTGGTGGTGATATTATCGTCATTAGAGTAACTGATAAACAGCTCAGAAACGCCTGAATCAAGTAGAGCGACCTAGTCAAGCACAAACCAACTTCACTGCTTATTTTAACACACATACTGCTCCTCAACACTGTCGTAATTTTAACAAGCAGAATAATTGGACAACGGAAATTCTAAAATACTATGAATGAATGAATGAATTGGTTGATCATTTGGCTCACTGGCTGTTTCGTTAGAATTGCTGGAGCATTATCAATTTTCAGTTGTAATGCGCTCTGTTGTATTGTACTGTGCTGTTAGTAAGTGATTGAGTGAGTGAATGAGTGAGCGAACGAATGAGTAAGCGAGCAAGTGATTGAATGAGTGAATAAGTGAGTGATTGAATGAATAAGTGGGTGAATAAGTGAGTGAGTGAGTGAATAAGTGAGTGATTGAATGAATAAGTGGGTGAATAAGTGAGTGAGTGAGTGAATAAGTGAGTGAGTGTATAAGTGAGTGATTGAGAGAATGTGAGTGATTGAGTGAATAAGTGAGTGAATAAGTGAGTGAGTGGGTGAGTGATTGAGTGAATGTGAGTGATTGAGTGAATAAGTGAGTGAATAAGTGAGTGAGCGAGTGTATAAGTAAGTGATTGAGTGTATGTGAGTGATTGAGTGAATAAGTGAGTGAAAAAGTGATTGAGTGAATAAGTGATTGAGTTAGTGAATGAATGAGCAAATGAGCAAGTGTGCGAGTGAGTTAGTGAGTGAAAATGGGTGAGTGAATGTGCCACAATTTTTATTACTTAACGAGTGGACGCAGTGCCAATATGAAGTCCAATACATACACACACGTCTTCGACGTGTCCTCAGCTATACAGGCCACACACCATCAACCACAGCGATGCGCAATGCACACGTAAGAGACGCTACAACGCATTAGAAGCGGTGAACGTGGCCTTCGAGCGCAGCTGCAGCCTTCAGCAGAGGAACCCAGAGGATAGTTCGTTGAAGAGACACGGACTCGCCTTGCCTGACATCTATCGACGAAAGCTGCGTAACTGAAGACGTCACATATCGTGTCGTCTCTGGATTATATAGTCGACGGCGTAATTGTTCAGGTAAGAGTCGTTACAACGCTTTGGCGTTTAAGTCGACGCGATGCTGAGGTCTAATTAGTCTTTAAAGAGTACACCTAAAAAGACACTATGCTTTTTGAGCGCTGTTAGCAGGGACGTCATTTCAGCTTTTTTCGGAGGGGGCAGGGAAGTCATTTAAGTACACTTATTACATTATGTAATAAGTGCGCTTTATGAAAGTCCAGATATAATTATACAATCTGATTAAGTGCATAATATTAGGCTAACTTGGTTGGCAGCGACTGTCTTCTTCCTCCTTTTCTTCTTCCATCCTTTTCCTTTTTTTCAAAAATCAAGGGACGGGGGCAAATGCCTCCTGGCTTCCAAATGACGTCCCTGAAGGTAAGTTAAGGTAGGGTAGGATGAGCTAGGGTAAGGTTAAGATGGTCTCGTAAGGAATGGTAAGGTAAGGTAATGGTAATAGTAAGACATGGACAGGTAAGGTAGAGATGGCCTGGAAAGCCATGGTAAGGCAAGGTAAAGTAAGTCTGGTAAGGCATGATATGTAAGGTGAAGTAAGGTCTAGTACCGCATGGTGAGGTAAGGTACAATTTCAAATTTTTCTTTAGCCTAACCGTCTTCAACTCTTAGGACGGACAAACATATATAATAAAATAATAATTATAATAGGGGTCAGCCGGGTAGACATTTTCCACCGAGTACCGAATCCGAGTATTTGGATGTACTATATGCCGGATCCGGATACGAACCGAGTACCAATTGCTTCACATTTTCATGAAATGAAAAATTATCGAAATAAAAACTTGCAATAAATGACTAATACATTTTGAATTTCAGAAATAAATAATCAATGAAATGGACTTGACTTCCGTTGTGGGCTTCTGGTGCTCGTGTTTTTTTGTACTTCTCTTCGTCAAAATGAATAAAGCCCAAAACTGATTTTAGGAGCCTACAAATTCCGGCATATGAGGCAGACGAGCAACTATTTGTGTGTACAGTATTTGCCGAGGCGAATACTTCCGAATAGTGCCAAAAACCGGGATATTCGGCCGAGGCAAATATCTGAGGCGATTTCCGACTGACTCCTAAATTATAATACCAGATTACGTACCGCAGACCGAGAGACGAAAATAGACCGATATATAATTAATGTTCTTTTATGTCGCAAAGTCATTATTAGACTCTCATTTCATCCAATGCGGTCACCGTTGCTCTCAGTCGTTTTCTTTGACAACCGAAACTCACAGGAAGCCTTGCTAGATCAACTCTCCATCTTTGAAGCCTTCCTTCCGCTAAGTTGATCGCTCACCATGGAAACCGCACAATGCAATGGAATTATGCGCTGTAAAATGTAACCATGGCAACAGAAATGCCATAAATCAGCCGTGAGGTGCTCCTAAGAGAAGCGTAACAAGGCATGCTTAAGAAATAAGTGTTCACGGTTTGATTGCAGTAAGAGGATAGACTGGCAGAATAGCTAACGGCGAAGTTGAGAGGCTCATTAAGCGGATGTACATAACGTTAAGATAGATCGATAGATGAGAGATAGGCAGACATGCAATCAGACGGACAGACAAACAAACAAACCGACAGGCAGACACACAGACACACAAACAGGCAGACATAAAGACAGACAGACTATATATCTGTCTGACAGATAGATAGACAGATAGATATTTAAGTAAATTAATAGGTACTAGGTAGATACACAAATACACACAATTCCTACATGAGTGCATACATATACATAAATATATATACATACATGTACATACAGAGTGTTGGGTAAACTCACACAAGAAATGAGTTAAATCAAAACTCAACTCACGCACCTCAAAATGAGTTTAAACTCAAATTCAACTCATCCTAAGTGAAATGAGTTAACTCAAACTCACTTGTTAAATGAGTTAACTCATAAACTCACACGTTTCATACTAGCACGTTCTAATCGAGCAACAATTTTTCCATCACGCCTACTTGTAACAGAAAAATGTTTTCCATCAAGAATACACGGTACTTCAGCCACGTTGTTCTTAACTGTTCACAATATACAAAATATGCAGTGCTTAAATACTGTCCGCTAGCAGTGTTTACGACCCTCCCTGCCGTCACCACTCACCAGTATGGAAAGCCGACGATATAAAAAAGGCTTGTTTCAACATAATATGTGTCGAGTGCCGAAGAGTGAGTTGAGTTTAAAATAATTGACAGTTACAACTCAAACTCACAGAAAATATGAGTTAACTCAAACTCATAACTCACACTCTTTAAGGTGAGTTAACTCAAACTCATAAATCGCAGCAAGTGAGTTAACTCGTGAGTTGAAACTCATATGAGTTAACTCATACCCAACACTGCATACAGAGATATATCTATATATATGCATACATATTTGACTACATACGTGCATACGCAATGGCATACATACACACACAGATACAAGCAAACAAACTAATTAGCTGTATTGTATCAAAGTAATTAATATCGACGTCAACGGCCTTTGTTGACATAAGACGTCGTTAAACTCGGGATTCATCCATACATACATGTATACAATACATACATACAGAACATACGAACATGCATACATACATACATGCATACAGAGATACACACTTTCTTACGTAAAATCATTTATATAGCGCCTGTGTAAACCTCTCATGACTGAGTATCTTTTTATATAGGGCATGCAGACGTCTTATAGTTCTACAGCGAAATCTCAGACATCGTTTAGTAAAGTTACTGTCATTGTAAAGAGTCCACTCGGAATAGCTCTGAGTGCTCGGTTCTTCTCCTTGTTCTTTCAAGTCCCCGTTTCCCAAAATGGCGGCCCCATCATTCCCACGGCGCCCTCTTCACAGTGTACCAACGGGGAGTTTCTTCCGACTCTAGCGACACGCCGCGACAAAATTTCTCCGCCGGAAATGCCTCGAAGCAATCGACAATTGTAACAGACCTGCACATTGCCGTCGGCGTCAGCACCTGTCGGCCGCAGACGATAGGAGTCGTGCGACGCGCAACGCTCGGCCAAGCACGTGATGCAGATATTGGCGCCATTTTATCGCCTGGAACGGTTACCATGGTGACGGTAACGTCGTTATCGTCGCCAGCTGCAGCATCCGCTTTACGAAGCGCTGTTTTTGTGGCGCGTTAAACGAGATCTCGTCGAAGCAACGCGTGGCGTCGGTCGGTGGCGCGGTCTTCATGGCGTCGTCAACGTGTTCTTTGTTCGGTTCTTTAGCTTCGTCTACTTCCGGTTTTAGGTTCGATCCAGCCGCGATAATGGCTCTCTTGTTTCTCGGAATTGCTGCAGGTGAGCTGTGAACTTCCGGTTGGGGTGGGGGTAGCTGCGATTTACGGGGATGGTTACCGGTAATGGATTTCAAGAAGGAGGAAGCCGTTTGTCACGCGTGATTTTAAGACCAGTATAGCATCAGGTAAATATTGTGCATTTGTGGAACATTGTGGACGCGGTAGTCGACTGGTTAGAGCGCTCGCCTTGTAAAGCGGAGAGTACAGGTTCGATCCTCCTCCTCTGAGACGGTTACTGTGTAGGGACCTTGAGCAAGTCCTTCACTCACAATTGCTCTGTGCCATCGATTTGATGCTTGGTCAATAGACAGTGGCGCTTAAAATGCGTAATAATAATAATAATAATAATAATAATAATAATAATAATAATAATAATAATAATAATAATAATAATAATAATAATAATAATAATAATAATAATAATAATAAAATAGTGGTGATGGTGATGGTGTTGGCAATAATAACCACAGAGATGAGCACTGGGAGGAGCACTGAGAGGAGCACCGAAGAAATTACCTTCATTTTCCTCGGTCATTTGTCATAAATGACCGAGGAAAATGGAAGTCATTTCTTCGTACACGTCGCTGCCAAATGGTTGGAGTCAGGAGATGATGATGATCATGATGATTGTTTTTGATGTTTCACCAGACGGCGATTTCCGAGAGCGGGCAGTGCACGAACGGTCACCAGGTGTCGCGTCGGACTCGAACTTCCGGTCAGTGAGGGAGACGATGGGTCGCCTGTGCCGCAGCCAAACGGAGGATGGAGAGGAGATGGAGGATGTATGTCTCAACGGAGGATCATGTACATCGATGGAGGATCAGGAGGAGGATGCACTCTTCTGCAGGTCAGTGGATGAGCAGATGGGTGAATGGGTGGGTTGGGGTTTGCTGGATGGGTGGATGGATGGGTGAATGGGTTGGGGATTGGAATTGATGGGTGGATGCGTGGGTTTAGGATGGTTGGATGCGTGAATGGATGGATGTATGGGTTTGGGATGGTTGGTTGGGTGGGTGGGTGAATGGGTGGACTGGGAAGGGCGGATGTGTAGATGGGTGGATGGATGGTTGGTTGGGTGGGTTAATGGATGGGTTGGGGATGGGTGGATGGTTGGATGGGTGGATGGATGTTTGGTTTGGTTGGTGGATGGATGGATGGATGAATGGGTAAGTGGGTTGATGAATGGGTGAGTGGGTGGGTTGCTGGGTAGGTGGGTGGATGGGTTATGGATGGGTGGTAGGGTCACTAGGGTGGATGTATGGACGGCAATGTATTCCATCTCTATAGATCACTATTGTGTTCCTGATTTCTCTCCCTCCTCTGATGAGCGGACTAATGGATCGATTGATGAGTGGACAGATGGATGTATGGTTGGATGCGCGAGGGTGGATGGATGGATGGATGCGGATATGAATGGAGAGAGGAAGAACAATGATTAAGGGCAGGAGGGATTAATGGATGCACGGAAAGCAATTCCCTAACGTGTCGGTTGTTTAGAGAGCTTCTTCCCACAGATTTTATTTTAGTTACAGTCACAGCCATAGTTAATGGTTTCTCGTTTTAGTTACAGTTACAGTTATAGTTAGGATTTTTTTAGTTATAGTTATAGTTACTGGATTTTTATTTAGTTAGTACTAAGGTACAATACGGGTAAGCGAAATTGCTTACAGACGCTGTGCATATTAAGACGCGTAACACAATTTTTGGAGCTTCGAAAGGCTTTGAAGAATGGTTGCATTCGGTTTCATGTATAGGCTACACGTCGCTCCAAATTCATCAACATCCAATTTCGCTTCCCACTACATAGCTCCTCGCATTCACTGAACACTCATAATACTAGGACCTACTGGTTTAATTCATAAGTCCAAAATCCGGGGCGAACATAGACTATTAGTTGTTGCGCATTTTCACGTTCTCATGTTTGTCGGTATTGCACTTTTAATTTTTTGTAACGAAAATAACGAGTAATTTTCGTTAATTTTATTTTCGTTATAGTTATAATTTATATTTTTAGTTACAGTTATAGTCATCGTTAACGAAACC
>OY744617.1:37085027-37087527 GCA_963556255.1 Allolobophora icterica | reverse complement strand
AATATGGCTGAGATTGGAACCTTGTATTGGAAAAGCCTAATCCTTTGACGATGAGAGTTCTTCGAATAGGGGCATCATCTTTTAATAGTATAAATATAAGTATTATTGGTAGAAGTATTAGTTTTAGTGTTTCTGGTAGGCCACTGGTCCTCTATGTATCAATTCAATCAGTATAGCACGTTTAGATAACTCAAAGAGGCGCCGAGGTCCTAATGTATGTATCCGATAAGATTGGCGTGGACTATACCATGCTATGCTAATCCATTCAATACCATACCTTACTATAGGCCTACTATACTGTACTATGCTATACTATACCGTACTCTGCTATACTATACCATATACAATACTATGCTATGCTATGCTATACTATACTATACCATACCATACCATACTATACTATACTATACTATACTATACTATACTATACTATACTATACTATACTATACTATACTATACTATACTATACTATACTATACTATACTATACTATACAATACTATACTAATCATACTATGCAATACCATGGCACACTACATTACAAATAATAATAAAAATAATAATAATAATAATAATAATAATAATAATAATAATAATAATAATAATAATAATAATAATAATAATAATAACCAGAATCAACATATTTAATTAGTATCTGACACCTGAGGGATCATATATACCTCGGGTTAAAAAAATAATAATAATAATTTGTTCTTTAATTAAGCGCCTGTAAACGCACTGCGCTGTACAGTGAAAATACATAATATAGTAGAAACGGCAGCCACGCAGGGCGCCTTACATTCATGTATATAGTAGAAGCACACGATAACAGTTTTACAGGAGTCGAATATGACTGTTTTTAAGCGGCAGCCACACGGCGCTATAATGGTCTACATTCATTTAACCACTACCACCTAGCGAGTGGAAGGCTGAAAAAACCTTACGGGGTCTACCGGGTTCTACACGCCAGTGTGTTATCCATTACTCTACGGACCCCAGTATAATTGAAAGAAAGCGATGCAGTAACCGTGTAAACCGAACGATGAAATCTTCTCGTCTCAAATCCAAATCGTCCGTCTTTCTCACCTCCTCCAAATTCAAAATCACTTCAGTATTCGACCACGTTTCTTTGAGTTGGCACTTGCACTTACGGTGAAACGCGATTGTATTATATATAGCTTCTGTGACGTGCAAGTTAAAGGTGTTTAAATGGAGCGTTGCATTTCATTTTGTATTATTATTGTTTCTTTTTAAATTATTATTATAACAACTTTACTTCTTCATAGAGACAGCAAACTTATAAACAGACTAATAAAATTGGCTATTATCAGCTTATTGTTGTTGTTATTATTGTTGTTGTTATAATTGTTGTTGTTGTTGTTATTATTATTATTATTATTATTATTATTATTTTTTTTTTATGCCCCAAGGTACATATGATCCCTCGGGGACTTAGATATTAGACTATTTATGGTTATTTCTGGAAAATCAGGCCTCGTCCTCCGCAACATATTATTATTATTATTATTATTATTATTATTATTATTATTATTATTATTATTATTATTATTATTATTATTATTATTATCAGTGCTTTTTTCTGGAAAAATGTTCCGGAACGGAACAATAGGTTCCGGAACGGAATAATTGTTGGCGGGCTAAAATGATAGTAAAATCCCGAGAAAAACATCATCATTATTATTATTATTATTATTATTATATTGAACACGGAGGCCCATCGTTTTATGTCACTGTTCCAAATCCTGCATTCACAGTTGTATATTTGCTTTAAATCGCATTCTTATTGTGCCGATGACTTCTTTTAAAAGGGTGTCTACTTATACGCATGATCACATAATGCTTATGATGATGATGATGATCATCATCATCATCGTCATCATCATCACCATCATCCTTAGCCTACCATTGTTATAAGATGTCGCTAATAGCTGCAATATTAAATTTAACGCTTTTAATTTAGAAATCTTCCTTCTAAACTATTTATTCATTATATCACCTTTAATCTTCAAGCTTTGGTGCTCTTCTTGTTCTTCTTGTTCTTCTTCTTGTTCTTCTTCTTGTTCTTCTTCTTCTTGTTCTTCTTCTTGTTCTTCTTGTTCTTGTTCTTGTTCTTCTTCTTGTTCTTGTTCTTCTTGTTCTTGTTCTTGTTCTTCTTGTTCTTGTTCTTCTTGTTCTTGTTCTTGTTCTTGTTCTTGTTCTTGTTCTTGTTCTTGTTCTTGTTCTTGTTCTTCTTGTTCTTCTTGTTCTTCTTGTTCTTCTTGTTCTTCTTGTTCTTGTTCTTGTTCTTCTTGTTCTTGTTGTTGTTGTTGTTGTTGTTGTTGTTGTTGTTGTTGTTGTTGTTGTTGTTGTTGTTGTTGTTGTTGTTGTTGTTGTTGTTGTTGTTGTTGTTGTTGTTGTTGTTGTTGTTGTTGTTGTTGTTCTTCTTCTTCTTCTTCTTCTTCTTCTTCTTCTTCTTCTTCTTCTTCTTCTTCTTCTTCTT
>OY744617.1:37019188-37084827 GCA_963556255.1 Allolobophora icterica | reverse complement strand
AAGGATGAGGACAATAAATTATTTAACGCAGGCGATTAATTTATATATAAACTGGAGAAAGAGCTTTTTAAAGGTGTTTAGATGAATTGTGTCTTCATGAGATGATTTAGGGTTTACGATCAACAGCATCTTTACCGATATCTGGGCTGAAAATGGGGACACAGGGTTTAACGAAATGTTTTGGAAACAAAGGCCGTTGACTTCGACAGAAATTATTTCCAATAGTTCTCACTGTTTGTAAGGCATGGTATAGCTCGCTTGGTTACCTTTAATAATAGAAAATTTAATATTAGACGATTAAACGTGATTAATGATTAAGTAGCTTAGAAGGAGATTTCTAAATTAAAACCGCGTTGCATTGAATATTGCAACGATTAGCGAGAACCTACAATAACAGTAGGCTAATAATGATAATGATGATAGTGACGATGATTATAAGCATTTGTGATCATGCGTATAACTAGACACCCTTTTAAAAATGTTACATGTACAATAAGAATGCGATTTAAATCACACGATATAACTTTGTGAACACAGCCTTTGAAAACAGCGACATGTAGTTGAGATGAGCCTCCCTGTTGAATTTACTACTGCTACTGGTATATTATAAGCCTACTGCTACCGCTACCGCTACCACTACCACTACTAATAATAATAATACATGAATACAACAATGTATGAAATACAATAATGCATGAAATACATGTACGATGCTCTAACTTACTTCATACATAAACTATATTAAACAGTTGACATTCCGTTTAGCAATACATTTAAACAGTTGACATTCCGTTAAGCAATAATATTTGTGAAGGAAAAATAAAAAAAACTGTTGTAGGCCTACATAATACTTATGTAGATAGATTTACTTATGTGTGAATTAGTCGTAGTCGTAGTCGTAGTCCAAGCTTCTAAAGCGCCATTTCATAGGGTTTTATTCACATAATAGAAGATCGTTTCTATTTCATCAGTTTTCCATGGTTTAACGACATCTTATGGCATCAAAGGCCCTTGACAGAGATAGAAAAATATTTCACAGGGCTTTCTTCACATAATAGTAAGCCATTTTCACGCAATAGTTTCAATTGTTTAATGACATTTTATGGTTGCCATGGCCGTTGACGTCGAACTAGTCCAACTAATTTACTCAGTGACCTGGAAAACATACCACTTTTAACGCGCAAGAGGTTCCAGAGTTTAACTACATCTTATGGCAACTAATGCCGTTGATGCTGATAGAAATTATCTTGGCTTAATGCAGTTCTCACTGTTTGTTCGTCAGGCATAGTGCGGCCCACCAACAGAATCTGCTTTAACGCGTGCTTAGTTGGTGAATATATACTGTTGGTGGAAAGCGTTTAAAAGGTGTCTAAGTAAAATATTGTATTATCCGTTATTTAACGACATCTTATAAGTGCCATGAAATCTGACGTTGACCTTATCGTACCTCACAATTTTTGTTATTAAATATTCCGCCTGTGAGGATATAAGACGACTGTTGATCACTATTACATAAAACAATGTGAAAGACTTTAGTAGTTTCCGATGGACGTAACATCAAACAATGTCTGCTTCATGGTAATCAGAGAAGGTAAACCACTATACTATACAATAGAATACTATACTATACTGTATTATACTCTACTACACAATACAATACAATACTATACTATACTATATATGCTATACTATACTATGCAATATCATACCATGCCACACTACACTACATTAGCCTACATTAGATCACCTTACAAATAGAAGATAAAGTCATCTTGTAAATCGTAGTTCCGAGCGATGAGATCTTCTCATCTTAATTCAGATTGTCCGTCTTTCTCATCTCCTCCAAATTCAAATTAAATTCAGTATACGTCCACGACCCGAACGATCAATTCTATTCCTCTTATCCTCGGTTGCACTGACGATTTTTTATTATTCCAAATTTTAACGTCGTCGTATGACATCTAAGGCCTTTGATGACAATTAAAATCATATGCAATGCGGTAAAATGAAGTTATAACATCTGGAAGACACCATTTAAAGCTGTCAAAACTAAACTTTACAGTGTTCATTGCTTAATAACATAAAATGATACAGGTAATACTATCAATGATACGTGTACTGTGGTAAGACATTTTAAACAATATTTTGTAGCAATTATCATACACAAGAAATTCTAAATTTAGGCTACAAAAGATCCCCGATGAACATTCTCAATGCACATGGAATTCTTAATCTATTTACTTGAATCAGTAAAAAAAACTTTTATTACAAATTCATGAGACAAGTAAATTTCGCAGATTCTTATTCTACTTCTGAATTTTCAAGAGTTAGGTCTGCCAATCAATACAATCAAACACTAATAAAGAAGGAAAGTGAAATAGCTAAAAGACATTTCTCTATCATGTGATGCAGACTTGATAATAAAAGAGAACCAGTATTTCACTCGTGATTCTCACAATCTACCACTTTTAATCTTAAAATTAGGGCCTACTTATATTTGTAATACATGTAATTATGAGAGTATAGGTTCTTATTTATTGACAATTTTTAACATTGGGCCTAAGTTATTTCTGAATACAACCAAGAATTATTATCTTAATATATACAAACGGTTACAAAAAAGACTATGACATATTTACATCACGGACGTGTTTCAGGCCAACATCTATAAGAGCAAAACCACCTGCCAATGACGATAAACAAAATTTCATTACAGCTATATCATAATAATGCGACACCTGATACTACCAAGCAACCCTTAGCATCAGTTTAAACACATACATGTATAACAGAATAAATTTTGTTTATTACATACTTCACAGCAATTGACAACCCTGCTCCTAAATGGAATTCTTAATGGATTCCGTAAATTTCACAAGAGCTCTGTAGATAATTTATATCGTTTACAACCATAACATTCTTAGTCACCACACCGCAGCAAACTGAAGAGGAACTCGATTGTGCTTTATATAGCTTTGTTACACAAAAGTTAAAGGTGTCTAATTGGCGCATTGTATTTCACCTATCATTATCTTTCTTAAAATTATTATCATAACAACTTTATTTCATAAAGCCAACAAACTTGTAAACAGACTAATTAAATTGGCTATATTATCATTATTGTTGTTGTTGTTATTATTATCATTATTATTATCATCATCATCATCATCATCATCATCATCATCATAATCATCATCATCATCATCATCATCATCATCATCATCATCATCATCATCATCATCATCATCATCATCATCATCATCATCATCATCATCATCATCATCATCATCATCATCATCATCATCATCATCATCATCATCATCATCATCATCATCATCATCATCATCATCATCATCATTAAGGGTCAGCCGGGTAGACATTTTCCACCGAGTACCGAATCCGAGTATTTGGATGTACTATTTGCCGGATCCGGGTACGAACCGAGTACCATTTATTCCATATGCGAAGCTTCACATTTTCATGTAATGAAAAATTATCAAAATAAATTTCTGGACATGTAATAACTGACTACTACATTTTGAATTTTAGAAATAAATAATCAATGATATGGATTTGACTTCCGATGTGGACTTCCGGTGTTGGTGTTTTTTGTACTTTTCTTCTTCAAAATGAATATGCTAGATGTAGCTCAAAGCTGATATAATAAGCCTACAAATTCCGGCATGTGAGGCAGACAAGCAACTATTTGTGTGTACAGTATTTGCCGAGGCGAATACTTCCGAATAGTGCTGAAAAACGGGATATTCGGCCGAGGCAAATGTCCGAGGCGATTTCCGGCTGACCCCTAATCATCATCATCATCATCATCATCATCATCATCATCATCATCATCATCATCATCATCATCATCATCATCATCATCATCATCATCATCATCATCATCATCATCATCATCATCATCATCATCATCATCATCATCATCATCATCATCATCATCATCATCATCGGCTAGAGGAAATTTGACAATTTTGTAATTTGGTGATGGTTTAAGTGGGAGTAAAATATTGATGAAGTGTCAACATGACTCAGCAGAAGTTTCATAAGGAGCGATCATCAACAAGAACGAGTTAATATTACAGCCAAGCTCTTCTTAGGTAGCTTGTAGCTAACGTTACCCTCCCATTGTTTGCAGCCCTTACAATGATACTACCGTTAAAACCGCATTAGCTGAAAGATAAGTTTGGGATTAGATTCCAACCGTTTAACCGTTTAACGACACCATCAGAACCGCTGACGTCAATGTGAAAAGAAATTTGTTCAGTTATCATTGGGTAACACAGGTCGATGGGTTAACCGTACATGAACGATTTAGAACTAGCAGTAGTTCCGTTGTTTAACGACACCTTGCGAAAAGGAAGAGGAGAATTACCCGACGCGGTGATTAATTTATATATACACTGGAGTAAGAGCGTTTTAAAGGTGTTTAGATGAATTGCGTCTTCATGAGACGATTAAAGGCTATCTGAGCTGAGCTGAGGAGGAGGATTCGGGGTTTAACGATATCTTTTGGCAAGAAAGGCAGCTGACTTCGACAGAAATTATTTCGAATAACACGAACATGGTTCAAGCAGGTGCATAATTGATCGACCTACATTAAATATAGGCCTAATCCAGAGGTATAAAGTCGCAGTTACCTGGACGCACAATTTATTAGTTTTATGCAGACTAACGTGATGCCACACTTGACTTTCCTCCGCACGCTGAGATTCATAGGATGACATTGGAAAAGACTAATCCTTTGATGAGATGAGATGAGATGAGAGTTCTTCGAATAGGGGCATCATCTGTTAATAGTTGAAATGTACGCATTATTAGTAGAAGTATTAGAGTTAGGGTTTCCGGTATTCTACTGGTCCTGTATGTATCAATTCAATCAGTATACCACGTTTAGATAACTCAAAGAGGCGCCGAGGTCCTAATGTATGTATCCGATAAGATTGGCGTGGACTATACCATGCTATGCTATACTATACAATACCATACCTTACTATAGTATATTGTACTATGCTATACTATACCATACTCTACTATACTATACCATGTACAATACTATGCTATACTATACTATACTATGCTATGCTATACTATACTATACTATACTATACCATACCATACCATACTATACTATACTATACTATACTATACTATACTATACTATACTATACTATACTATACTATACTATACTATACTATGCTATATTATACTATACTATACCATATACAATACTATGATATGCTATGCTATACTATACTATGCTATACTCCATCATACTTTGCAATACCATGGCACACTACATTACATTACAAATGAAAGAAAGCCATGCAGTAACCGTGTAAACCGAGGGATGAAGTCTTCTTGTCTCGATCCAAATCGTCCGTCTTTCTCACCTCGCCCAAATTCAAATTCCTTTCAGTATACAACCAACGAGATTATAATATAATATTATATACCTCTATGTATACAACCAAGATCCCAACGATCAATATTATTATTCAATTTTTCTTCGCCAATACCACTTACGATGAGACGCGATTGTGTTATATACAGCTTCTGTGACATGCAAGTTAAAGGTGTTTAAGTGGAGCGTTGCATTTCATGTTGTATTATTATTGTTCTTCAAAATTATTATTATAACAACTTTATTTCTTCATAGAGACAACAAACTTATAAGCGGACTAATTAAATTGGCTATTATCAGTTTACTGTTGTTGTTGTTGTCTCTGTTGTTGTTGTTGTTATTATTATTATTATTATTATTATTATTATTATTATTATTATTATTATTATTATTATTATTATTATTATTATTATTATTATTATTATTATTATCGTCGTCGTCGTCGTCGTCGTCGTCGTCGTCGTCGTCGTCGTCGTCGTCGTCGTTGTCGTCGTCATCATCATCATCATCATAGTCATCATCGTCACCACCATCGTCATCCTCATCATCATCATCTTCGCCCAGAGGAAATTTAACAACCTTGTAAATTGGCCATGGTTTAAATTGGATTCAAATGTTGATGAGATGGCAACATGATCTGAAAGATATGAATCAACAGAAGTTTCGTAAGGTGGAGATCATAAACAAGAACGAGTTGGCAAGACATCCAAGGTGTTCTTAGTTAGCTTGTATTTAGCGTTACCCTCCTCCTCTATTCAGGCCTGGGACTGGCACCATCTTAAACACCGTAGTGGGTGATAGATAAGTCATGGATTAGATTCCAGCAGTTTAACGACATCTTGTGTCATCAAAGGCGTTGACGTCAATAGGAAGGAAAGTTGTTCAGTTATATTATCGCTGTGATAGAAATTTGTCCAGTTGTCACTGGGTGATAGGCCTACATTGAATTAAGGACTTAGGCCTGGCAGTATTTTCCAACAGTTTAACAGTTTAGGGACATCTTATGGCTGCCAAGTCGTTGACGTCGCCCTCCTCCTTTTCACAGGTTTGGGGCTGGCATTACCTGGCAGTGTTAGCAAGTGTTTTCCAGTGTTTAACGACATCTTACGGGCTGTCATAGCCGTTGACGTCGACCTTACCATAAATTACAACTTCTATAATACATGAAGTAACGTGGCTGCGCAGGGAATTGGTTAATCTAGCCGATTAAATTTATATAAAGACTAGACTATAAGCGTTTTGAAGGTGTCTAAATTATTTACATATTCATGAGATGATTAGTGGTTTACCCAGTGTTTAACGACCTCTTTGCAACTATCTGGGCTCAGGATGAAGATCCAGGTTTAACATCTTATGGCAACAAATCCCGTTGACGTCGACAGAAATTATTTCGAATAATTGTCACTGTTCGTATGTGCTCGCTTGATTACCGTTAATAAGAGAAAAATTAATAGTTAACGATCGAACGTGATTAATGATACGCCAATCACCGGGCTTACTGATCTTTAAAAATAAATTACGACATTATCTGATAGAACAAGGCTATTGAACCATTGTTATCCAGCATTATGGGTGTTGTAGTTAAGTTAGTTAAGTTCACCTCTGGTCTGTGTTTATTTCCTGTCATTGAATGTTAACTGGCTGTCATGTAATATCCTTTTTTTAAATTTAGTACCATAGGTGACCCTAGGTAGCGGGATCATTGATCCCTTCTGGGTCTTCCTCCTGGTAGCCCTACACGTAGTTTACATGGTACTGTCATAATTGTCAGATGTTGGTTGCAGGAAAAATAAACTTGAACTTGAACTTGAACTTGAATGAATTTGGTTTAGAAGGGATATTTCTAAATTAAAAGCGCGTTGCATATAATATTGCAGTGCTTAGCGAAATCTTATGATAATTGTAGGCTAATGATGCTGCTACTGCTGCTACTGCTGCTGCTGATGATGATAATAATGATGGTGATGGTGATGATGATGACGATGACGATGATAAGCATAGGCCTACGTGAACATGCGTATAAGAATACTCCCTTTTAAAACATGCTGCCTGTACAATAAGAATGCGTTTTAATAATAATACTAATATAATAATAATAATAATAATAATAATAATAATAATAATAATAATAATAATAATAATAATAATAATAAATTATTAATTAATCACGTTCAATCGTCAATATTAGATATTCTCTTATTAACGGTTCAATGCCGTGGATTTTAGCGGTTCTTTTTTTTATCAAATCTCTGCCCACGATCGAAGAGACATAGCCATTCCAGATCCGTCGGACTTGTAATACCTAAGATCCCGGGAGAACTAAGTAGGCCTACCTTGGGGCCCAAAAAATGATAATAAAAAAATACATGAAATACAATAATGCATGAAATACGACACTACCGTTAGACACCTTTAACTTACTTCACAGATAAGCTACGTAGAAGACATTCCCGTCAATCATAAGCTATATATACTTGCAAGTGACAATCCCGTTAATTAATCGCTATTGGTGAAGGGCAAAAATTGAAAAAAACTGTTGTACACAGAAACTTATGTAAATTGGTCTACCTGTGTGTGATATAGTCGCAACCGTAATCTCTAAACTTTTATAGCGCCACTCGAAGGCCAAGCGCAGGGCACCAGCCTATTCACGAGCTCTGCGTCAAATTAGAGGGGGTTTCCATAGTGTAGTCCAAAGGAGGTCCGAGTCCACTTCATTTATTAAGCTGTTCATGTGATAAAGAACTGTCGTTTTCACTGTTTGTACATAGTTCTAAAATATTATTTGATTATACGTTGTTGGCGAAATTTTGTATTATCCAGAATCTTATGGCTGCAGTTGACGACAATTCCTCTCACTGTGGGGGGGGGGGGGAGGAATGAGCCCCCAGTGGGGGAGGGAGTGGATATGAGGACTTAATGGATGGTCAACGGTCTTAATGTTTAACGACATTAAGGCCATTGACAGCGATAGACAAATATTTCATAAGGCTTTCTTCACAGAATAGAGGGCCATTTCTACCCAGTGGTTTTCCATTGTTTAACGACATCTTATGGCATCAAAGGCCCTTGAAAGCGTTACAAAAATATTTCACAAGGCCGTCTTCATAGAAAATCGCCGTTTCTAAAGAGTAGTTTTCCATTGTTTAACGACATCTTACGGCTGCCACAGCCATTTGCGTCGAATTTATTCCTAGACCATAACCTTATTAATTGTTACGCAAGCTCGGTTGGAGAATATATAGTGCCGGTGGAAAGCGTTTGAAAGGTGTCTTAATGGAATATTATATTATTCATTATTTAACAACATCCTGTAACTGTCATGGAAAGCGACGTTGATGTTTTCTTACCTTACAATTTCTCTATTTAAAAAATTCCTCTTGTGCATATATAAAACGACTTTTGACCACTATTACCAGACAAAGTGAAAGACTTTAGTAGTTTCTAATGGCCGTAACGTTAAATAATGTCTGTTTCGAGGAAGACAGAGAAGGTAAAGAAATGCGATGCAATGTAATCAAAACAATTCCAAATATTCTATTCTATTCCACTCTATTCCAATTGATTCTCTTCCAGTCTAATTCGCTCCTTTCTAATCTGATCTATTCTGTTTCATTCGATTCTATTTATTTCCACTCTATTCCATTCCATTCCATTCTATTCTATTTCAATTCATTCTATTATATTATATTGCAGTTGATTTGGGCCTAATTCTATTCGAGTCCATTCTATTTCAGTCCATTCTATGCCATTAGGCCTACATTACATTCTATTCGTTTTCTGTATTCATTCCATTCTATTCGATTCTATTAATAATACACACTCTTCTATTCGATTCTATTCTATTCTGTTCAATTCCATTCTATTCTCTAATTCTATTCTATGTCGTTCTATTCAATTCTTTTCGATTCGATTCTATTTTATTCCTTTCTATTCAATTTCATTCCATTCTATTCTACGTCATTCTATCGTGATAGCTTCTACTGCGCCGTAATCACAATGAACAAGGATCAGTCGTTGGCGACATTAATGTCTACTGTCACGAGACACTAACCGTGCGAAGATAATACGCACTTTCCGCAACCGTCGTCGTTTCATAAGCGACATAAAGTCTGAATGAAGCTCTGATTGTGCTTTCATCGGACGGCTTTTGTCTCCAGAGGGGATGGAGGTGTCTTTGAGAGAGACAGAGAGGACTCTCGGCAGGAAATGGATCTACGTGTCATAAGCCGAGATTACTATAATTGTACAGCACACTAGAACGCACAGTTAGGGCGACGAGGAAGGGTATGAGAGTGACAGGCAGAGAGGGAGAGGGAGATGGAGAGGGAGAGGGAGAGGGATAGGGAGAGGGAGAGGGAAAGGGAAAGGGAGAGGGAGAGGGAGAGGGAGAGGGAGAGGGAGAGGGAGAGGGGAAGGGAGAGGGAGAGGGAAAGGGACAGGGAAAGGGAAAGTGACAGGGAGAGGGAGAGGAAGAAGAAGAGGGAGATTAAAGGGGAGGGAAGAATGCAAAGAAAGAGAGAGAGGGAAAGGGAAAGGAAGTGGGAGAGGTAGAGTGAGAGTGAGAGACTGAGAGTGAAAGGAAGAGGGAGATGGAAAGACATACACAAGCCAAATCACCGAGAGAGGGGTGTGGGTGTGGGAGAAGGAGATAGGAAGAGAGAAAGCGAACGATTTATTGATTGATTAAAAATGAAGGAATGAATGAAAGAGCAAAAGAAGGCATGAATGAACGAGTGAACGAATGAATGGACAAATATTTGAATGGACAAATGATTGAATGGACAAAATTAATGATTGAAAGAACGATTATAATTACATGTTCTGTTCTCAGATCATGCGCTTGTGACGCGTGAGAGACATGCCAAATATATATATATATATATATATATATATATATATATATATATATATATTATATATATATATTGTATATATATATATATTACATCTTTAAGGGCTAATTTCTGAATTCTGCTTTCAGCTGCTCCTTTGGATGGACTGGCGATTTCTGCCAATTTCCGCTTAAAACGACCGAGATAAATCTTGGTAAGAGCAAATTGGACTTCTGATTAAATATAACTAATTCAGAACAAATTTAAGCCTCTTATCATATATAGTGCAACTGGGTGATATTTCTAATTACGAATTTGTATAGCGTCGATTCAGTAGAACTCCCCAGAGGCGCTCTGAAAACTTATATAGGGCGACGATGAGCATAAAAATGCGAAAGCTTTGTAGAGTATTTTAAAGAAATACTCTACATAAAGAATTTTAGTATTTAAAAAAATACTCTACATACTCTAGAGTATTTAAAAGAAATACTCTACATAAAGAAAAAATCTACACTGCGCAAATTTGAAAAATAACTCTTATTAAAAAATAATCATTTGGTTAATCTATCACCGCTCAGAATTTCCGTCTAAATTGAACTAAAGTCCCACCATCCTTTCAAGAATTCCTACCCTAATTCATTCAATCCTCTGCCTTTCAAAATTTGTCGTTCTCAACTTAGCTCGCTTTAGCAGCTTCCCTGCCTCCTTTCTCTGGCAACCTCACTTGGACTTCTTTTTAACAACCCTCTGAATTGACGCAGCGCTCGTGAATAAGCTGATGTCCTGTGTTTATCTTTAACTAACGCTTTCGAAATTTCGAGATTACGATTACGGTCTTTAGAGAAAACTGTTAACACAGAGATTAGGCGTATACCTCAACAAGAAAAACTTTCAGACTGCTCTAAAGTTTCTAAACAGTAGGCTACACCGTGTCCCAGTAAAAAAAGGAACGGCACGGTAGGATGAAGAGAATTAGTGGGAAACGAATGTACTGAGTGTTTCTAAAATGGTGACCATAAGTACTTCTAATGAGAGATTTCTTTCGATGCTTTGTTTCCAGGGTTGACGTACAGCACCAAACTAGACAGCGCCCGAACGATGGCAGCCATTAGTACTTGTGTTCTCTTCATTGCGGCAGCGATTCTGTCGACATTCGTTTACTTCAGGTGAGAGGGAGAGGCGAGGAATGGGAGAGATAGTTACGATGGAGAATGGAAGATGATTGAGGTAATTGGAGAGATGAGGGAGAGAGGAGAGAGAGAGAGGGAAAGAGAGAGAGAGGGATAAAGAATAAAGAGGAAGAGAGAGAGAGAGAGAGAGAGAGAGAGAGAGAGAGAGAGAGAGAGAGAGAGAGAGGGGGGGACTGAGCAATAGGGAGCAAGAGGGAGAGAGGCAGAGGGAGAGAGAAAGAGAGAGAGAGGGGGGGGAGGGAGGGAGGGAGGGAGAGGCAGAGAGAAAGAGGGAGAGAGATAGAGAGGAAGAGGGAGGGAGAGGGAGGAAGAGAGAGGGATTGAGAAATGGAGAGGAAGAGGGAGAGGGAGACAGAATGGAGAAAGAGACAGAGGGAGGGAGAGGGAGATAGAGAGGAAGAGAGAGAGAGGGATTGAGGGAGAGAAGGAGAACGAGAGAGAGAGAGAGAGAGAGAGAGAGAGAGAGAGAGAGAGAGAGAGAGAGAGAGAGAGAGAGAGAGAGAGAGAGAGAGAGAGAGGGAGTCTGGTAGAGAAGAAGAGATGGAGGCAGAGAATTAAAGAGGGCATAAAATGAGAGAATGAGATAAAGAGTGAATGAATGAGAGAAAGGAGAAACGGCAAACACGAGAGACAATGAAGAGAATAAAGAGACAGACAGACAGACAGACAAAACGAAACAAATAAAGAGACAGAGAGAAAGAGAGAAAACACAAGAACAAAAGGGAAAGATATGAAAGAAGATATATATTTCATAAATATTTCTATTAAGAACATAATTCTATGTAATCTATATAATATAATTTCATATCATTTCTAAAATCATACATGTCTATGTAATAACTTCCTTTACCGCCTATATAATTTATCTTATGATAGAGAGCGAGGCAAAAATAAATAATGGTATCGAGAAGCCACGCGTCTTGCAACCACCCATACAGTTTGAGAGTCAACTAACACACGGTCAAGGAGAGCAACGCACAGGCTGACAGTAAGCATAGACACTGTTAGACAGGCAGGCAAAGAAACAAACCAAGACAGCCAATGCGTGGAGGAGAGAGCGGCTGAGGTAGCCGCTGTAGGAAGCGAGCGAGCGATCGATACGCGGCGATTTACCTGAGGAGGTTTGCATGTCGGAGAGCGGCATCATCTTTAGTCAGGCGAGCTTGCGGCAGGTCGACTCACGTTTCAGGCCTCGGGAGAAACCGTCTGGTCGTCGAATCCTAACCGGGTTAAACCCTCGCAGTGTGCTAATTTCCCGAGGCACATTTCCAAATGTCATATGGTTCGCGTGGACATAAGCCGTTCGTTAACATCGCGACCTGACGATTGGGAAGTTGGTCGACTACAGAAGCAGGTGCGAAGTGTTTTGGCAATGGTCGGTCTGGCATCAGTGAGATTGGACTAAATGTATAATCCTTGTGCAGTTTAATGTAATCCAATCCAACCCAACTAAGCCCAATTCAATCCAACTAAATATTATATGATGTATGATGTAGGATTATTTTTTGTATGATGTATGAAGTAGGGTGTATGATGTATGATGCGTGATGTGTGATGTAGCATGTGTGACGGGTGATGTATGAAGTAGGATGTAGCATGTGTGACGGGTGATGTATGAAGTAGGATGTAGCATGCAGGATGTATGATGTGTGATGTAGCATGTGTGGCGTGTGATGTCACTGATGTGTGACGTGTGATGTATGAAGTAGGATGTAGTATATAGGATGTATGATGTGTGATGTAGCATGTGTGGCGTGTGATGTCACTGATGTGTGACGTGTGATGTATGAAGTAGGATGTAGTATGTAGGATGTATGATGTGTGATGTAGCATGTGTGGCGTGTGATGTCACTGATGTGTGACGTGTGATGTATGAAGTAGGATGTAGCATGTAGGATGTATGATGTGTGATGTAGCATGTGTGACGTGTGATGTATGAAGTAGGATGTATGAAGTATGGTGTAGTATGTAGCATGTATGATGTGTGATGTGCGATGTGTGACGTGTGATGTATGATGTGTTGTTGACTGGAATCACTGCATGGAACAGTCTTCCCGACCATGTGTAGAATGAGCCATCCCTGGAGACATTGAAATCACAGCTCAAGGCCTATCTTTTCTGATTGCAGTTGACTTGAACTTGTGTACAACGCCCTTTCCTCCGATCTCGGATGTTCTCTGCACTATACAAATCGTCTTATTATTATTATTATTACTTTTTTCCCGAGGTAAGCCTACATATAATCCCTCAGGAGTCAGATAATAAGTCAAAATTAATCTCTGGAGCGACCATCTTCATCGAGACCCGGAAGTGCAAAAGTTTGACGGAAAGCGGCTCCGTTATTATTATTATTATTATTATTATTATTATTATTATTATTATTATTATTATTATTATTATTATTATTATTATTATTATTATTATTATTATTATTATTATTATTATTATTATTATAATGATTTAATTATTTAATTATCTGAAGCGCCATCTTAGCGTCACTCAGACAGAGGTGGCAGTGTCCTGGAAAGGCAGATGGCATTTCCACGTTGCAGGGCCACTGAAATCCGTTGGAACAAATACGATGTCTCCAGTGGATCGTGCGTTGAGTCCGATATTCGGCTTCCCAGCTCCACAACGAACTGTAGACCTTCACCGCTCCAAGATCCGCCCGTCTCCAAGGCGATCGCCACAAAGGTATGGGTGTTGGTGATGGTTGCGTATTTCGCCCTCTTGATCAGAACTGCATGTTCCGCGGCTTCGCCAGCTCCGATGGATGTGTGGGCAAGGTGGGAGGCGGCGTAGGTATCGGGCACTGTCACGTCCCATGTCAGGCATCGTCCGCGTGACCAAGGAATCAGCGTGACACCGTCTGGTCGCTTTCCATTTCCTCTTGAGAGGCCGAGAGGCTCTTTCTGAGCAGGGATTTTCGCTCTGCTCAGCGCTCTCCAGATCACATCGTTGAGCATAGCGTGCCGCTGTTGTTTCCCTCCTCCTCCTCTACAAACCAGACCATGAAGCCCTCTTGCGTCGACATTTGCTCGGCAGTGGTGGCACAAGTGCGGCTCACAGAGTGTCGTGCCTAGCCTCACCCCGACAGCGATCCGTATCTCCTCGTCTGAGAGGCGAAGGCCCAAAGCAGTCACCGGAGGAGCTAGCATCCAGTCACCAGAATGAGGTGCTTGTGAAGCTAGCAGGCGAGCACGATCGCGAGGACAGCTGGTGGACTCGAGCAGGCCTGTCCGTGCCTTGTCTGTGTATCGGATATCCCACTCCTTTTGGCGATGAGTTGCTGTTCCTGTTGGTGGTTCTGCATCTGTCAGGGCCTTCCACGCGGTGAGTGCTGAATTGACCAGTTCGTATGGTATCTCAGCCGACTCTGTTGGTAAGATGCATGTCTGCAGTTCGGTTGTGCTAGTAGCAGAAGCCAGAAAGGCGGAAAGTGCCAGCGTAGATGCACAACGAACTCCCAGACCACCGTCTCTCACCGGCAAAGAAGCCTGGAGCCACCGGTCATCGTCAAGGTTTACATTCAGGATGGTCGATAGACCTTCTCTCAACAATTTGTCGAACCGAGCCAAGCCCGGGCAATCAGCACATATTATTATTATTATTATTATTATTATTATTATTATTATTATTATTATTATTATTATTATTATTATTATTATTATTATTATTATTATTATTATTATTATTATTATTATTACTACTACTACTACTACTACTATTATGATTTATTATTATTATTATTATTATTATTATTATTATTATTATTATTATTATTATTATTATTATTATTATTATTATTATTATTATTATTATTACTTGGGTGAAGCACTAAAGCGTACTTCCTAAACGGAAAGACCAATACGAGTAAGACGTTCTCGCATTGAACACGACTGTTATTATCAACACTTACGCTAGATCCGCGTGCAACTGCACAGGTGCGAAGTACTTCTATTAAACACTCATGGAGTCGACTATATAGAAACCATTTACTTAGCTCATTTATAGGAACTTCGCACGTGATCTGCCGCTTATTCCCAACCTCTCAATTCCTTAGGTCGGCACTAATGATCTTTACAACGAGATAGCGTGAGAGAGACTTCGCCGTGCGTGGTTTGATTATTATTTATCAGTCGAAGCTGGTGTGAGCTTACCTGCTCAGCACCAACACCTGCCTCGTTTCAGGCACGATAAAGGCCCAGTTACTGACCCTACTAGCCAGATATCCTAATTAATCCTTTAATCGTGTAGTAATGATCGATTTTTGCGAACCTGCGTCCTCTTACACAGAGGTATACAGTTGCAAAGATACGCCATCTGCATACTCGTCTTAAACCGTCAAACTTTACTTGAAAGGTCGGTAAAATGTCAGGTAGGCTATTAGAATGAAGTTGTGTGCAGCTGACTTGAGCTAATCTCTCAAAAATCACTGCACGCTCCAGACAAGTCAGCTGCACACTCGGCAATTACGATGAAGCATAGATAGATAGATGGATGGATGGATAGATGGATGGATGGATGGATGGATGGATGGATGGATGGATGGATGGATGGATGGATGGATGGATGGATGGATGGATGGATGGATGGATGGATGGATGGATGGATGGATAGATAGATAGATAGATAGATAGATAGATAGATAGATAGATAGATAGATAGATAGATAGATAGATAGATAGATAGATAGATAGATAGATAGATAGATAAGAGAGAGGAAGAGAGAGACGGGGGAGAGATGAGGGAAAGTGAGAGAGGGATAGAGAGGGAGAGGAAGAGATAGGAGAGAGAGAGAGAGACAGAGACAGAGACAGAGACAGAGACAGAGACAGAGAGACAGAGAAAGACAAAGGGCAAAAGACAGTGGGAACTATATTTCTGTGTATCAGAGACCACAATTTATTAGGTCCTGGTCTTCTCTGCTCCTGAGCTCCTCCTCTGTATTGTCATTCGACAAAACTAAATCTATAGGTCTGCCGATTTTATTTTGCAGATATCGCAGGAAAGAGCGACTGTTGGAGGACAGGTTGTTTCGAGCGACAGCCGAGGAATTGTATCGCAGGCCTTTCAACAACAGATCGTCCATCGTCGAAAGTCTGTCCCGTCTAAACTCCGTCAGGCGAACGGTAAGGAGGCCAGGTTTTCAGGTAATGCAAATTCCGAGGCCATGAACTGAGGGACATCTCGTTTTGGGTCAGAAGTTAAGAGTTCAAAGGCCAACAAATACACGTATTCAGACTTTATTCAAAAGCCATAAATTGAGGGACATCGCATTTGGGGGTCTTAAATTCAGTTAATGCAAATTCAGAGGCCACAAATTGAGGGACATCTCATTTTGGGTCTCAAATTCAGGTAATGCAAATTCAGAGGCCACAAATTGAGGGACATGCCATTTTGGGTCTTAAATTCAGGTAATGCAAATTCAGAGGCCACAAATTGAGGGACATGTCATTTTGGGTCTAAAATTCAGGTAATGCAAATTCAGAGGCCACAAATTGAGGGACATCTCATTTTGGGTCTTAAATTCAGGTAATGCAAATTCAGAGGCCACAAATTGAGTTACATCTCATTTTGGGTCTTAAATTCAGGTAATGCAAATTCAGAGGCCACAAATTGAAGGACTTCTCATTTTGGGTCATTATTTCATGTTCCAGAGGCCTGAAAATTTGGTTATTCCGACCAGCTCTATATCCCTTTCTTTCAAGCAATCTAACTATCTTTTACCGCTCCTCTCCAGGCCTGTTTCTTTCCTAATATTCCTCCTCGTCGTGAATCAACTCCGAACTGGACAACAGTATAGCAACCTATCAAACTGCTCCGAGTCTCCTGTCGCTGTCCGCTCTATTTTCTTTCCAGCTCCGTAATTTCCTTTGGAGTCCTTTCCAGTCTGTCATTCCGAACTATTCAGCCTAATCCTTTCTTGCAACTTCCATTTTCATCCATCCCGGAAAACGGACTGGAGCTTGTTATCTCCTGTCGAACGGAATCTGTTTTTAACGACAGAGGGTCACATCATCCCGTCTTATCCTGAAGTGCCCTCAACGACCAGTAAATCCTATTTGACGAGACGAGAACAAGAAATTGTTTACCCCGACGATTCCAATTCCATCAGAGGAAAAGCCTAAGAGCCATCGATAAATTGCTTTTTTCTGGCTAGCTCAGTCATTTTGTCGTTAGTTTCGTTCATTCGTTCGTTCGTTCATTTGTTCATTCATTCATTCGTCCATTAGGTCATTTGTTTAATTCGTTCATTCGTTCATTCGTCCATTAGGTCATTTGTTCATTCATTCGTTCGTTCGTTCATCCATTCGTTCATTCATCCATTCGTTCGTTCATTCGTTCGTTCATTCATTTATTCGTCCATTAGGTCATTTGTTCATTCGTTCATTCGTCCATTCGGTCATTTGTTCATTCATTCGTCCATTAGGTCATTTGTTCATTCGTTCATTCATTCATTCGTCCATTAGGTCATTTGTTCATTCGTTCATTCATTCATTCGTCCATTAGGTCATTTGTTCATTCGTTCATTCGTCCATTAGGTCATTTGTTCATTCGTTCATTCATTCATTCGTCCATTAGGTCATTTGTTCATTCGTTCATTCGTCCATTAGGTCATTTGTTCATTCGTTCATTCATTCGTCCATTAGGTCATTTGTTCATTCGCTCATTCATTCATTCGTCCATTAGGTCATTTGTTCATTCGTTCATTCGTCCATTAGGTCATTTGTTCATTCATTCATTCGTCCATTAGGTCATTTGTTCATTCGTTCATTCATTCATTCGTCCATTAGGTCATTTGTTCATTCATTCATTCGTCCATTCGGTCATTTGTTCATTCATTCATTCGTCCATTAGGTCATTTGTTCATTCGTTCATTCATTCATTCGTCCATTAGGTCATTTGTTCATTCCTTCGTTCATTCATTCATTCATTCGTCCATTAGGTCATTTGTTCATTCATTCATTCGTCCATTCGGTCATTTGTTCATTCATTCATTCGTCCATTAGGTCATTTGTTCATTCGTTCATTCATTCATTCGTCCATTAGGTCATTTGTTCATTCGTTCATTCGTCCATTAGGTCATTTGTTCATTCGTTCATTCATTCATTCGTCCATTAGGTCATTTGTTCATTCGTTCATTCATTCATTCGTCCATTAGGTCATTTGTTCATTCATTCATTCGTCCATTCGGTCATTTGTTCATTCATACATTCGTCCATTAGGTCATTTGTTCATTCGTTCATTCATCCATTCGTTTGTTCATTCACAGCACTTTTAAAGCGTCTTTCTAAGCTAGATACTCAGAGTCGCCTCCAGCCCAACCGAAGCAGAAGAGAACACCTCAATCTGAACTGTGCAAATGACACGTATAGTTTTGTATTATTGTTGCCGTTCTGCAGGGCACGAATGGCCGTGATAACGGAGCAAAGGGTTCGAGTACCCTGGAGCTGAACATCCAGGCCGAGTGCCACTCCTTAACGAGCGAGCTTGGACGCGACTTCGAAACGAAGCTCATCCGCCAGCCGTCGTCGGCCAGCCGAGCGGGAGGGGCCGGGGGCAGGGCCCCTGGAACGTCCAGCGCCAATCGCAATGAACTGACCGTTTGAGAGCGAGGACGAGGCGCGAACGGGCGAACTCTATGGAATGTAGTTTTGAGTCTGATGATGTAGTTTATGTACCGAATCAAGATTTTAATGGCATCTTTTATTGCGGTATGGAGTTGTATTTATTAGTTATTTATTTATCAGTCATCACAAGAGCCGAGTAGTGATCTTGAAGAGGCGTACGCGCGTTATTTAAATGCTCTGAGGGAATGTGTGGACAGACAAACATATCGAAAGATGGGTGGATAGATGGATGGATGGATAGATGAATGTTTGGGTGGAAAGATGGATGGTGGTCTGGTGGCTGAGTGGGTGGATGGATGGGTGAATTGATGGATGCACGAACCATAGGGGGAAGGAAGTATAGAATGAAGGAAGAAAGAACGAAAAGATGGGTGGGTGCACGGTACAGTAATTAGTATGCGCGCAAGTTCAGTATATATGTATCTGAATCGACGCGGCCACCCAATTTGCTTTGACGGATGACCTGTGAATTACTTTGTGTCCCGCGACTTTAGCTGAAAGCTGTGGACATTTCCCGCGCCTGAGTATAGAGTTCTCTGATACGAGGCACGATGCGGGTTTTCTAGTCCAGGGTCGATACACAACATCCGATCGTTAGGTCATCATCATGGACACAGTTGTAACTGAGACGGTGATTCAACCCATATTCCGATACAGATCAGAATGATGTACAGTGCGAAGGCAAGACTAGAAAAGAATTATGCTCACAGAGGAAATGAGTTGACAATGGAAAACTGCATGGATTTCAAGACTGCAGAAATTAAGAGATTATGTTATAAAGCAGTTCTTAAGATGCCTGCCATAGACAAAGTCGTTCAACGAAGACTCCGATGGTTTGGACATGTAGAGGAATGCCAGCTGACCGAATCCCACGCAATGCGCTGCATGCAAGATTCAAAGAAAAAAACAAAGACAGACAAAGATTACGCTGGTTAGACAAGATAAACGAGACTTGGACCAATACAGAGATTAGCACTGGACGTGACAAATGACCGAGGACAGTGGAGATCATTTGTTAGTACCTGTCGTCGCCAAATGGGATTGAGGATGGTGATGATGACGAATTTGTATTGTTGAGATCAGTGCATTTTTTGTTTACCTAACCGCAATGAGCTGTTGGCGTGAATTTCATTTTTGACGTCACTGCTTTTTTTTAATGTTCCCACGGCACGTACCGACATGGTATGGTTGATGTCAAAACGAGAATTGCCACAGCCGCACTTCGGTGGTGCCAGTTCCAAGCCTGGATGAAGGAGGGCGACGCTGGCCTCGCTCTGTTTTGACGCAGCGTCTTTACACATTAAGTGGGGCCTAATACTACTTCTACGTCACTACGTTTTATTATTGACGTCACTGCATTTTGCTATCGATATTATTTACAACGGTAGGTAACAGATCAGACGCAGCCTTTAATAAAGCGAACACATGGTGCAACCATGAGCTCATGGTTGCACCATGTTCGCAGAAGACATACCACCTGCACGGAACAGCCATCGTCTTTGCTCGATGGTAACCACAGGTCGAACTTCACTACACCGACTTGATTAACTCCCTCACTGCCCCGTACTCCTGTAGTGCCAGTCCGAAGCCTGGATAAAGGAGGGCGATGCTAATCATCTTCGTTATGATACAGTCATTAAAAGGCAACTTACCTGCCGACCGCATCTTGCGACTAGTAGCAGAACTTAACACTCCCATGGCGCATAACATACTTCGAAGTTAGCAGAGAATAAGAGAGGTAAAAATGCTCTGTAACATGTTCTGGATAGAAGTCTCACGAGATCACTCTTTAACAGTCCACCTCCTAATGCAATCTAGAATAATCTAATCTAATCTAATCTAATCTGGTCGAATCGAAACGAATCTGGGTTAATCAGCTGCGCTTAATCTTCTTGCTTAACCGATTACGTTTCATTCCTGACCTTTCCTGCTCTGACCTAGAAATACCTGACCTGATTCGACAACACCTGACCTGGTTTCACGTAGCCTAGTTTAACCTGGCCTTATACATACGAGTTCTTCAGCATGCTCTGACTGGATATGCCTGACCTAATTCGACATCGCTTGCCTTGACCTGGATTTACGCAACTATCTCAACGCGACCCAATATACGTGACCTCCACGACGTGACCTTACCTTACCTTGGACTTATCCCGTGTCCCTCCCCTTAACAGTACCCCGACCACAATAGCGACGACGATGAAGATGTGTCCTGCAAAGTACAGTCCATTCCAGTACCGGATCGTTTCATGGAATCCGAGGAAGTGGAATCCAATTCCCATGTACTCGAACGCCCTCCCGCGAACGAACCAACACGTCCACCTCCAGATCCCTCTGTCCCCAGACAGCTTGATGCCTCTCCATCTCTCGAGGGCTCTGAGGAGAAGGTCCTCGGCGGCCAGGTAGAACGGAACCGCCAGGAAGGTGAGGTAATAACCGGGGTGAACGCCATGCCAGAATGCGCTGACGGACATCGTAATCAAGGTCCTGGACAAAAAGGAAAAACCGTCTTGTACTGTAAGTTTAGAAGAAGAGCAGTCCCTTAAGCCAACCCTGAGACAGCCATGGGTATGAAGTATTAACGACTTCATTTTCTTACCCTCGGCATATGATGCCGGGTGGCCTGTCCTCCCCTCGCCGTCTGATTTAAAAATTTTCCCACTGGCAGTGTATGGCCAGTGTACTCGTCATAGCTGAGTTGGCTAGGGGGTGCATTACGTCGAGTATATAGGTTATACAGATCAGAACTGATTTGACCTGACCTAACCTGACTTGACCTGACCTGTGACCTGACTTGGTAAAAGGTGATTGGTCAGAGGTAAAAAGGCGTAACGTAGTCCAGAGGTTTCTGTGGAAAATCGATTGATTTTTTTTTAAAGTGAAAAATCGACAGTTGAACACACCTTTTAACCTGTTAACCTATCAATCAGGCTACAAAGTTATTAAAATATTAATTAAGAGACTTGAATTATCGCTCACTTGTAATACTGGTTGCGAGTTGATAGTCGTCGGTAGACATTGGCAGCGAGCCAGAACTGAACCGTCTTGTTCCATGACTTTATGGTTTCTCGCATCGTTGGAGCGAACTCACAATCCCATACGTCGAGGTTTCTAATCGTCTCAAAGTCAACTTCATCGTCAGCAGCGCCGCAATCGCCAAGCGAGGACTCTCTGTCAAAGGAGAAATACTCTAGGTCAATCCCGATGGCTGTGGGAACGCCCGATTATCCGTATTATCCATGTAACGTGTATGGTAGGGTGGTCCAAAAAATTAAAGTCAAGCCAGAGGCCAGACGTCTTCAGATTTTTTTAGACCTGTCATTTGTATTATTGTGGAAAGATTTCAGCTTCCAACTCCAACTGGAAGATGGTGCTGGATTGCACGTGCTGTATTTTACATTACAATAGGCTATATGCATAGATGAATGGATGGATATATATATGGATGGATGGATAGATGGGAATGAAGATGGATGGATGGCTTTGAATGGATGGATGTAACGCATACAGCTTTCTTTTGTAGCTGTCTTTGAATGGATGGGAAAACGATTAATGGGATGGGACGAATGGATGGGTGGATAGATGTTAGGAAGAATGTAAGGGTGGATGGATGGATGGAAGGTTGGATAAATGAGTGGACGGACAGACGGATAGACAGATGGGTGGATAGATGAATGGATGGATATAACATTATGAACGGATGAATAGATGACAGTCTATAGGTGGACTGAAGGATGGTGGTCAGGTAGTGGATGGATGGATGAATGGATGGATGGATGGATGAATGGATGGATGGATGGATGGACCAACGAAGGAAGGAAGGAAGGAAAGAATGAAGGAAGAAAAGGGCGGAAGGACGAAAAGGTTTGGTGGAAGGATGAATTGATGAATGGATGCATGAGTGAATGGATGGATAAATCAGTCACTCGATCAGTCAATGAACGATCGAACTCTCAATGAATATCAACATTATCATTTAGCCCCTTTAATAGGCGCTGCGATGGCGCTAAATAAATGCTTCCTTACATTACCATTACTTACTTACATACCTATACCATTACTTACTTACATACCTATTCGTAGTATAATGTTTATGTTTACGCAAAATACACTGAATAAATTCCGTACCGTCGTTCGAGGGCGTTGTGGTCGGTTGGCCCTTGACCTGGCCTAGATTTGACGGTCACAGGGTAGGCACCGAGTTGGGCTGTGACGCATGCGCACTCGGACAGAATGAAGGCAATGAAGAGACGAAACCGGAAACTGATGAACATCGGAATCGTGTAGACAGCACGAAACCACATCGGCTCAGAAACCAAAAACTCTTCGGTCTTTGCAGTCTGAAAAGGTCAGAGATATTAACCGAGCGTTATGTTCCTTATGGTGGAGCGCGAGAGTGTATTGGTTAGCGTGCTGGGCTGTCAATGGAGAGGTCGGCGGTTCAAATCCCCACCAGGGTAGAAATTCGGTTCGAGAATTCTGCTCTTGCTGCGCCCCGTTGCAAACTCAGTTATGAAGAGTACACTAACCGTACACTGCGGTTGGAAGATGAGATGGTGAGGGAGCGGACATTTGCCGAGGCTAAGAAAATTAAGTCGCTAACACTTCATACCATGCCTGCCTCAGGGCTAGCTTAGGACACTGCTAAAAGTATTAGGTAGGGGCCTACAACAATTATTTTCTTTGTTCTTCATCACTGGACCACCCCTCTGATTTTACTTAGCAGTCGCAAATTTCTAAATTGTTGCAATAAACTTTCCGGTAGTTATTCGCCACTGCGTCAGATTACTCTTCTTTACATTCACTTGGGGACCCCTAAAAGCGGTACTTAGAAGCTAAACGCAGGGTACCAGCGAATTTAGGAACGCTTAGTCAAGTCAGAGTGGTTGCTCAGAGATGAAGAACAAAAAAGACCGGAGACAGGTAATTGCTGTAGCGCCACATTAAGACAACTCAATATTTTAAACAGGCGTTGTGTAAAAATTTGCAAAACTTTACAACTTGCGCAATGACATCATGAATATTAAATATCGCATTGTCTATGACAATGACATACCTGGACGCTGACGTAACGAGACAGAACGACGTGTACTATGACGTAAATCGGAAGGAAGCGTAATTTTGACGTCAGGATGTTCCAAATGTTAGTTCTAATCTTAACGTTGTTGTTCCCAGGTCCGTTATTGTGCAACATATCGTGATACGTCCGATACTTGTAGTAAGGACCTATGAAAGCCAAACACATGTCATCTTAAACGTTTTATTTGTCATCAAACATATTATTTTTGAAGCATATGTCCTAAAGTCCTCTTGTTGGTTTTATGTGTCACTGTATCCAGAGTGCAGAGCTAATTATAAGGAAGACCAGACCTGTAAAGAATCGGTTTATGGAGTGGATAGGACACCAGTAAAAGATATTAGTCTAAAAGTTCGATTAAAGACCACGAAGAGACTTGTTTTAAACCGGGGTAGGAAACATTAGCAGCAACATCAGTTTAAAAGTTGGATAGGAGACCATATCAGTAAACCGACTTGTTTGCAAGTCGATTGGAGACGAGGTCAGTGTTTCCGTTAGGAGCACAAAAAGAGGACGTAGGACCTTGGCCTACTTACGTCCGGACTTAGTATTTTGCTGTAAATCAGCCAAAATTGTCAACTTTAGGACGTTTTGGACGGTTTTTTCGGACGTAAAAACGGCCGTCTGGGTGTTAACGGAAACCCTGAACGAGATCATTAAAGAAACTAGTTTAAAGTTGAATAGTGGAGCATACCAGTAAAGAGAATAGTTTGAACGTTGAACAGGAAACAATTTCACTAAAGAGACTTGTTTAGAAGTTGGACAGGAGAGCATACCAGTAAAGAGACTAGTTTAAACGTTCAACAGGGGATCATTTCACTAAAGAGACTAGTTTAAAATTGGTAAAGAAAGCATATCATACCAGTGTAGAGACCAATGTAGGAGTAGCAGTAGAAGAGTGTGTCCAGTAGACTCGGATCAATGTTCTCGTATTTGCATTTCAATCTGACTTCATTTCTCTCTTCCATCGTCAGTTCCTCTTTCTTCAGGCGCTCTAAGTTCGCTGCGCTGTCGTGAACTTCGAATGCTAATCCTACCAACTAACAACATATATATATATATATATATATATATATATATATATATATATATATATATATATATATATATATATATATATATATATATATATATATATATATATATATATATACATAGCATATATATATATATATATATAGCATATATATAGCATATATATATAGCATGTATATAGCATATATATATATGTATGCAAATATGTTTAGCATTACTAAATATATGTATTTACATCAACATAATTTATATATATATATATATACTCTTGGTTATGATGATGATATTCGTTTAATTGATTTACCAGATGACAAACCGCACCGTAGCTTACAGATAAATGAGTCATTAAGATAAGATAAGAAAGAGATTTAACTAAAGTGCTTAGAATGTTAAGTTTTTACATTTGTTGTTGGCTTAGATGGTTTAAATGCTTATGTAAAGCCCTTGGTATGAAGTTTTTATCGTCCTTACAAGGCAGTTCAAAACCGTGGGCTCGCGGTCGGAGTTCATATTGAAATTGGGTTGGTAAGACATGGTCTCGATTCCCCTCGATGGCCTTGAGGAGACGGTCCTCAGCTGCCCCAACCCGCTTCTCAATTGAGGCACCTCCTTCACATAAATAACCCAAACGAGCTGTTTTGGACAGGAGCCGTTCCAGTCGTTGGCGGTCTGCTGCTGTCACGTAGCCCCACCATGCTGGGGCTGCATACAGTAGTCGCGATATTGTTGTTGTTATTGTTATAGTTTGATTATCTCCGGTGATCTTGAGCGCTCAACAATGCTCATTCCATCCTCGTGTTTATAATACTCATATCAGACTCGCAGCCACAATATTTTATACTCATATCAGATCTTACCATTCTCATGCCGTGATCATACTTTTATCACACTCATAGCCACATTAATATCCTTGCTTAGATCCATATTTAGGCCTACATCAAGATAGAGACAGCAGCCACATTTTTAGAGCGGCAATGCGGAGAGTACGGGTTCGAATCTCCGACCCTTAGACGGTTATCGTGTAAGGCCTTGAGCAAGTACGTCCTTCACTCACAGTTGCACTACGTCATCCATCAATGCTTGGCGATTAGAAAGAGATCTATATAAATAAAGCCAGCTTTCTGTGTGTCTGTGTGTGTGTCTGTCTGTCTGTCTGTCTGTTTGACCGGGCTTAACTTCTACAATTTTGCACCTTTTCACTCGAAACCTTCACTAATGTGTCGGCCTCGGCTTCGGACACCCAGTGGAGGGGTTCGCGTCCTCCGTTTTCAACCCTACCATGGTGAAAATGCCCCAAAACGCTACCCACCCGACCGTCCATAACGCGCAAGCTCGCCTATTCCACTGCCAAGCGGTTCTATTTATGGCGCCGGTATTCCCCAAGGTCATTAATAATCCGCTTAACGACACCGCGGTTCTATTTATGGCGCCGGTATTCCCCAACGTCACTAATAATGCGCGTAAGTTGTTTACTTTCGCACAAAATATAATGACGATCGATTCGAAGTATATTCATCGTTTTACAGCAAAATTTTAACACATGTATGTTCAAAGACAAAGATCTAAATTATTTACAGTATATCAAACAATCAGTCTGCTCTACTAAGGGCGAGGCCGACTACAGACCGGCAGTGAGGGTTAGATTTCTGGCGTTTTCTTTAACACGCCAACGCCCGGTTCACCCTCTTCGACTGCGAAGCAGTCAGTCCACGGGAGACTGCGAAGCAGTCTCCCCCACAGGTCGCCAGACGCCACAAGGGCCTCCAAGACTGCGAAGCAGTCGCCGCCAGAGGGCGACTGCGAAGCAGTCACTTCACGGCAGAGGTCGCTAGACGCCAGAAGGCGTATACAAGACTGCGAAGCAGTCTCCGCTGTACGCCAGAAGGCGTCTACAAGACTGCGAAGCAGTCTCCCCCACAGGTCGCCACACGTCACAAGGGCCTCCAAGACTGCGAAGCAGTCGCCGCCAGAGGGCGACTGCGAAGCAGTCACTCCACGGCAGAGGTCGCTAGACGCCAGAAGGCGTTTACAAGACTGCGAAGCAGTCTCCGCCAGAGGTCGCCAGACGCCACAAGGGCCTCCAAGACTGTGAAGCAGTCGCCGCCAGAGGTCGACTGCGAAGCAGTCACTCCACGGCAGAGGTCGCTAGACGCCAGAAGGCGTCTACAAGACTGCGAAGCAGTCTCCGCCAGACGTCGCCAGTGGTGGTGGTGGTGGTGGTGGTGTTGGTGGTGGTGGTGGTGGTGGTAGTGGTGGTGGTGGTGGTGGTGGTGGTGGTGTGAAACTTATAACCCCGGGCAACGCCGGGTAATCCAGCTAGTGCTTAATAAATGCGTGGTAATAACAATACCCTTAGCGTGAAGAAAAGTTGAAGGGCGTTGTCGAGAGGTGAAATTGGCGGAAGTCCGAAATATTCTGCAGTTCGGAAGAATCCGAGATAAGAGAAACACCAGACGAAGCTCAACAGATGGCAGATTCTAAAATCAAAACCAAACACACATTGACTCTCAAACTAATCTAATCTAATCTAATCTAACGTTAGGACTGTTCTAACGCCGCTATCACAAACCACAAGGTGTATCCGTCAATGAATGGTCGCTTCACTTGGCCACATTGGTTAGAGAGCACGTCCCATTCGACTTTGGGTGAGGTAGCCGGTTCGCATACCGTTTGTGTGGCTCATTTCAGAGATTTAAATCTCTGGCTAGCACGGTCCGTACACGAGGACCTTATCCGGCGTGGCACCCTTCAAACGAACAGCGTGGTCAAGGATTTAACCCGGTCAATTCATTTGAACGATGAGCAGAGTAGAGGTCGCTCTAGCACGGTCCATACACGAGGACCTTAAATGGCGTGGCACCCAGGAGCGTAAATTTGGTCTGAAAAGTGGGGGTACCAATTTCTTACATAGGCCTACACGAAGCAAGGCTGAGACTGCGATCTCTGGGAAGGCACAATAACAAAATATTCATTGGCGTTGTTCAAAAAGTGGGGGGTACGGTACCCCCCAGTCCAAAAAGTGGGGGGTACGGGTACCCCTCGTACCCCCCACAAATTACGCCTACTGGCACCCAATCGAAAGTGCACCACTAGTGAAAGATCAATTCATTGAATAAATGAGAATGGTCGAGGCCATAGATCGCTATATAAAAACGTGTGCATTTCCCTTTACAATGGCTGAATGAACAAAAGATGAACGAACAAAATAATGTAAGAAACACGAACGAGCGAACAAATGCATTACACGATGAAAGAAACAATGAATGGAATAACCACCGTAAAAACGAATCAACGAAGAAGGTCACCTGCTGCTTATCCGCGCCACAATGAATCCGTTAACGATCGCCATAAACAACGAATGAAGTCCATTGATTCCACAGATAACAGCCACAGACGTCGCTCCAACTGTTCCGCAGAACAACCTCCTTTGACCCGGGGATCGTATCAACGACACGAGCCTTCCGCAAAAGACGGACCCAACCAAGACGACGGCGTAGACCAAGTCGTCTTTAGCCATCTCTCTTTCGGAATATCCAGTATCGACTCGGTTCAGCTACAGCTCCAGGATCTAGAGGCCAAGAGTTCAAGAGGTCAAGGTTAAGGAAGGCCCTGTTGCAACCAGTCCTCGACCAGATGAAAGCTAGCACACGAATATGAAACCATCAACCATGACTATCCAAGCCTCTAATCAGCGAAGCCTGAAGTAGAACAGCTGTGCACGTCTGTTGAATATGCACGAGGTAGGCCTACTATTTTAAATCCTCAGTAATAGATTTAGTTTCGACGAAGATATCACATCCTCTTAAACTTTGTCGTCCTAACACTGGCCAAAAATACTGCGAGGCTCTATCCAGTGAGCATACCCGCAGCACTGGCTATGTGTACACTTTATGATCGATGTATGTGACTCAGAAAGCCTCTTCAAACACGAGCCATACACAAAGGCACACAGAAATACACACACCAAAACACAAACACACCCACAAGTACACAGAAAAGGCAAAATGGGCCACGCTACTGAATCGCGACTGAATGGCTGGCCGAGGTCTGTGATTTAACGCAAACACTGCAAACAAAGATTGTACACTTGAAACTTGTAAGCATACGTCGTTTTGAAAGATAGGCGAGTACGTACAACGGTACAAGAGACTTAAATTAGCCTTCAGCGGAACGCCCACGTTAAGAGTCACGACAAGAATAGCCCCAGTGTCTCCCTGACTAAACCACACTCGGTTTTGAAACTTTGACACTAGACACTCGTGTTTGCCCAGCGCGAGAGTAAGCCTACAGCTCTTAGGCCGAATCTTAGACCGATTTAGTCCACAGACTTAACACAGGGACGAAATGCCTATTTGTGGTATGACTTTTCTCAGCTGACAATTGACAAATTATCATTTGCCATCTATTCTAAGTGTGTGTATGTATCTATATTATGTATGACATTGTATGTATGTATGTATGCATTTATGTATGCATGCATGTTTGTAGTTTGTATGCAAGTATAATAGTATATATGTCTGTATATACGTTTGTATTTAAGTTTGTGTGTTCGTACGTATGTAGGCTATGCATTATATGTACAATGTATTATTATGCATTATCAAGTATGTCTGCATGTTAATGTGCAAATATGACATTGTATATTTGTATGCAAGTATGTGTGTATGTGTCGTCTATGTATGTATGTAAATATGTATGCAAGTGTGTATGTTTAATGTATATATGCAACTATGCATATGTATGTTTAATGTATATAAAGGGTATGTATGCAACTATGCACTTATATATGTATGGATGTATGTACGTATATATGTATGTATATATGAATGTATGTATGTATGTATGTATGTATGTTTTAATGTATGTATGTATGTATGTATGTATGTATGTATGTATGTATGTATGTATGTATGTATGTATGTATGTATGTATGTATGCATGTATGAGTTATGTCTAAGTGTTTCGAATGTACTATGTCTAAGGTCATTTACATTAAAAACACGGAAGTTGTCAACTACAGGAACTTATAGCTCAGAGTCGACTAGGTAATAGCTCCAGCGACTATCACTTCAGTATTCAACCAATTTACAACCAGGATATAATTATTTGGTAAAGAGTGGGAATTCCCCAAAGCCCACATGTGTGCATATAACCCAGTCACTCGGATAATGCCCAGCCCAGAGGTCGGTCCAGGACTGTTTTCTGTCGACAAATCACGACCTGCATGCTATCAAGAAGTAGCACAAATATTTGGCACCAGGGAGGGAGGACACGGTAGCCGATTGGTTAGGGCGCTCGCCTCGTAGGGCGGAAGTACGGGTTCGAGCTTCCTCTGAGTAGGTTACTGTTTAGGGACCTTGAGCAAGTCCTTCATTCGCAATATTATTGGAGGGGCAAGTCCAACTGCCAGGAAACGAGCGGGAGAAGAAGGCAGAGGATCTGCCAAGGCTGATTCCGAATAGAAGACGGTGGACAGGATGGAGCTGGGTAGGAATTCACGAAGAGGTTGGACTTGAGTTAGAAGTGGAAACCCTAAGGGGTGATAGAGGCGCGTTGTGTAAAACCTCACTGAACATTCACAACTGGAAACTTGGGATCTTCGTTGAAAGGCTAGAGTGGAGAGATTTGTGACCGTTGAACCGTCGTAAGGACGTTGACAATTAAGGTTTCGTATCCTGTTTGCTGTTGAGACTAATTGAAGTCATGATCCACTAAACTGCTCTGCATGACAATGACCTCAAAATAACATCCTGCTTAAGTGTGAACATTATTTTGATTAACCAACTGAAGCATAGGTCAAATAGATCCCATATGAAGTTTATAAAGAAAGAAAAAGCAGGAGCAATCCAGAACAGCAAAGAACGAATTGAGAGAAGTAGATAGTTATAAATTATACAACGACACAATATAGGTCTATCCTAGAAAATAAAGATGGCAAGGGCCAATAATGCTTCCTCTGTTCCGGAAACCCCCGAAGTTCATTTTATTTGCTTGTGATAGCATCTACATGGGTCAGGAGCGTCTCTGAATCGTTTATAAATGTTCGATTACAATTATAACAAGACGACTCAAGCCAGTTAGTTGAGGAAGCAATGCAATAATAGCACATACATTGAATCAGCGAGGCGTATGACGAGTGGGTATGCTTGGTAGCAGGTACTTGACTAAACACTCTCTCATCAGTGTCATCACTAAGCCAAGACAGCCATTGTATGTATGAATCAGGACAAGTAATATAACGCATGTCAAGAGACGAAAACTCTATACTGTTATATTAGGCACATTATTTCAGTATTTCCAATACTTCAGTCTTTACAAATAACGCAGAATAGGCAGGCAAGAATTTCAAAAGATTGACTTAGCTATTACATCACCGATTTCATTTTATAAGTCCACCATACGACCATTAGGACAACAAGATATAAGCTGTCTATAATACTGTTTCAGTTACGACAGCACTACAGTAATCTGTTTAACCATTGTGTAAATTACATTGCCTTAAATTCAATACATTCTTGAAAAACCAAATCCACAATATTGCAACAACAAATCTCTGTAAATTCTATCAAAATCTTTGGCCTTTGAATATTCAATAACATATTCGTTAATTACATTAAAATCTTTGGCCTTTGAATATTTCAGTAACACATTCTTTTATTCAATCAAAACCTTTGGCCTTTGAATATTTCAGTAACACATTCTTTTATTCAATCAAAACCTTTGGCCTTTGAATATTTCAGTAACACATTCTTTTATTCAATCAAAACCTTTGGCCTTTGAAAATTGCAATAACACATTCGTTAATTCTATCAAAACCTTTGGCCTTTGAATATTTCAGTAACACATTCGTTAATTCCATCAAAACCTTTGGCCTTTGAAAATTTCAATACCACATTCTTTAATTCATTCAAAACCTTTTGCCTTTGAATATTTCAATAACACTAGGGGTCCACCGGAAAGACATTTTCCACCGAGTATCGAATCCGAGTATTTGGATGTACTATTTGCTGGAACCGGAAAGGAACCGGGTACCATTTGTTCCATATGCAAAGCTTCACATTTTCATGTAATAGAAAATTATCGAAATAAATTTGTGTACTTGTAATAAGTGACTGATACATTTTGAATTTTAGTCATTTCTGTGCAGTTGTGAAGTTTTCTAAAATTGAATTAAATTCAATAAATTGACATAATTTCAAGAAAATGGAGTCGAATTCAATGGATGTGTAATTGTTTAAAGGCTGAACATTTATAATTTTATATACGTGAGTTTATTGAATAAGTTTTTAAAGAAACTTTTTTTGCAACTATTTGCGTTTACAGTATTTGCCGAGGTGAATAGTTCCGGAAACGGGATTTCCGGCCGAGGCAAATGTCCGAGGCGATTTCCGGTGGACCCTTAAATAACACATTCGTTAATTCTATCCAAACCTTTGGCCTTTGAATATTGCATTACCACATTCGTTAATTTCATCAAAACCTTTGGCCCTGAATATTTCAATAATATTCGTAAAATCCCACAAAATATCGGCCGGTGGATATCGCTACAAACCCGTAATAAAGAGCATGTTAGTTATGACAAATACTTATACTGTAATAACAAGCACCATATTTCATTATTTATTTACATGGCAACAGCATAACAGAAGTTGCTGAGCCGAATAAACTAAATGCTAATTAGTTCTCAAAACGACTTCATAATTCAAGTACAATTCAAGTATTCTACTTAATAACAGGAAATGAAAAAACCAAACAATATCTTCTTACATCAACCAATGTTAAAAAACACATCAGGCATAAGCAATATTCCGTTACCTATCTTTTATTGCAGCCAGCCAACAAGTCAACCAGCCAACCAACACAACCAGTCAAATAGACAACCAACTAACCGACCCACCGACCAACCAGTCAATCAGTCAACCAACCAACCAGTCAGCAAATCAACCAACCAACAGACCTACCAACCAACCTGTCAACCAGTCAACCAGTGAACAAACCAACCAGTCAACTAAGCAACCAGCCAGCAGATAAACCACGGACCGACCGACCAACCTGTCAAACAGTGAACAAACCAGACAACCAGTGAAACAAACCAGTCAATAAATCAACCAGCCAGCCAATCAACCAAACGACCAGCCAACCTGTCAACTAGTCAACCAGTGAACCAGCAAAAAACCAAACAACCAGTCAACCAACCAGTCAACCAACCAACCAGTCAATCAACCAACCAGTCAACCACCCAACCAGTCAACCAACCAACCAGTCAATCAACCAACCAGTCAACCACCCAACCAGTCAACCAACCAACCAGTCAACCAACCAACCACCAACTCATATAAACCCATCCACCAACGCGCTTCTTGTCTTGAGTGTTTCGTTTAATACATCTTCATGGTGAGTCAAATGTCGTCATGGAACACCTGTTTACGGATCATCGTCTTCATCGATGGGTGGCATTGGAAAGACCATCTCGTAGCGGAGACCAATGTCATCCTGCGGAAGGAAAGTGTCGACCGTGGAGCCGGAGCTTTGGTGATCATCGCTTGGAACGATCACAAGCGGCTTTCCTTCAAGGCGACGGGTGCTGGGATGGACGCAGGTCATCGGAAGACCCTCTGGAACGACAATGACCAATATGAACATAAATACTTATACATGTATGTATGACTGTATGTATTTATGTATGTGCATATGTGTGGATGTAAACATGCATGTATGTATGCATTTGTGTATGTGTGTTTGTATGTAATTATGTATGAATGTTTGCATGTGTGTATGTATGCATACATGCATACATACATGTATTTTAATATTTATATAGCGTCTTTTCTAGAACCTATAAAATGCATTGGAAAATGTCTATCTTACATATCTGCAGAAGTTTTAGTTTACTCGCGCAGGCATGCCTCTGTCACCAGGCCAGTGGCGCTTACCAATGGGGTGGGGTTTATGGGTTAGGAGAACGGTCTCCCACCGTTGTCAGAAGTGTGAGGGTTTAACGTTCTAGATATAAACTGGGGGAGGCTGTTGATTTCCAATAATATATTTAATTTATGCATCATGTATGATTGTATGTTCTCGAAAACACTGTAACACATGTTATCTCGGAATAATCTACAGTTCAGAGTGACTTCTGAGCCTCTTATATGAGTTGGCCAGAGTGGGGAGTTTGTTCTTCCATTCCAGGGTTAAACGCCACTGCACCAGGCAGAAGAATCCAGTTCGCCTTTCTTCAGATCTCCATGTTCTTTCAGACAGAGACCCAGCATGTGCCTTTCAGAAGAATTTGAGAACTGGTCGCTTTCACCGGGGGTTGGGCGTGGAGCGCCTCTGAGAAGGTATATGCATCAGGCGCCATAAAAGTGTAATGAATGAATCACTGAATGAAAGAATGAACGAATGAAAGAACTAACGAACGAATTAATTAATGAACATACAAAAATAACGTGCTAATGAATGAATGATCGAACGAACAAAAGAATGACTGAACAAAAGAATTAATTAATTAATGAACACACAAACAGAATGATCTAATGAATGAACGAACGAACGAACGAATGAAAGAACGAACGAATTAATTAATGAACATACAACAAGAACGAACTAATGAACGAACGAACGAACGAATGAACAAATGAATACATGGACATACATACCTGCATTGAGGACTGTCATGGGAGCTCGTCTGCCTCCATTTTTCCCAGGACAGTTGGGGGCGCTGCACTGGTGGGTGTGTTTTTGCCTCATCTGGCCTGGCTGGTTTTTCGCCGGCGGTTGGATACAGTAGGGAAGAACAGATGCCCCGCAATTGAAGCACGGACTGGGCACCCAGATGCCACAGAACCCTCTGAAATATAAGTTGAAATAGTCATCGTGATGTAAGCAAAACAAAGCAGGACAAGGTATAAGGTAAGGCGAGATAGGAAGCTGGGGCAAGTTATAAGGCGTTGTAGAGTAAGGGAGACAGGAGACGTTGTGGTAAGATACGGCATTGAGGTAACGAACGGTAAGGCACGGTAACGAAACAGAGGTAAAGTTAAGTTATAATTCAAGGTAAAGTACGGGAAGCAACGATAAGTTAAACCGTAAGGTATGGCGAGCCAAGGAAACGCAAGCTCAAGCTAAGAGAAGTAAATTATAAGAAAAATAAAATAAATTAACAATTTAATTAAACCACGAGGTGTGGTGAGGCAACGTAAAGTAAAGGTAATCGGCCAGTTACAAAGCGAAGAAAGAAAACGTAAAAACGGAATAAATAAATAACGAAAGAAAGAAGAAAAAAAAATAAACACAGAAGGAAAGGAAACTGGAATAATAATAATTATTACTCATTTATTAAGCTCCATTATCTAATGACGAAGCATCATCAATCGGTGGCGCTGGGCAATTGTGAGTGAAGGACTTGCTCAAGGTCCCTGCATAATAACCATCTTAGTGGAGGACCCAACTTCTGCGCGCTAAAAAGCGAGGACTCTAACCAATGGTATACAGTGCCTCACAGTTTAAATTTACACCCATTCAAGACTTCTCAAATAAAGGTGTCTAAGATATGAGCTCTTTTTAACAGTATGCCTACTGATTATTCATCATTAAACGTCTATCGCGTCTCAACCTTATAGCAACGGTTAACACTGTTTTAAAGGTGTCCAAGGCGAGCGCTCTAACCAAATCGTATAGCGTCTTACAGTAACCGTCTCATGGGAAGAGGATCGAACCTAGTCTTTGTGTTACAAGGCAAGCACTCTAGAAGAAGAAGAGCAGTCCCTTAAGCTAGCCCTGAGGCAGCCATGGGTATGAAGTGTTAGCGACTTCATTTTTCTTAGCCTCGGCATATGAGGGCGGGTGGCCAGTCCTCTCCCTCGCCGTCTCATCTTCCCACTGACAGTGTCATTGTACTCATCATAGCTGAGTTGGCTAGGGGGTGCAGTGGAACAGAAATCCCGAACCAAATTTCTGCCCTGGCGGGGATTTGAACCCCCGACCTCTCGATTGACAGTCCAGCGCGCTAACCACTAGACTACCGAGCCACGACTACTCTTTGCGTTACAAGGCAAGCACTATAGCTAATATCAATTAAACGCCTGTCGAGTTTTATTCTTAGATAGCAACTATTGATACCCTTTTAAAGGTGTCTAAGACGGGCGCTATAACCAATCATTTAACGTCCCACAGTTTGTATATACACCATTCAAAACCATTTCAAATAAAGGTGTCGATGAGAGTGACTGGTTTACTCAATTACTCCATTATTAATTAATCGCCTATCGGGTAGCATCCTTATATAGTTTCTAATTATTCGAAAGTTTAACGTCGTCTTATGACATCAAGGCCGTTGACGAGTTAGTTAGTTGCTGTTTAACAACACTGTTTCATAACAAAGATAATTAGCGTCGTCCTCCTCCATTAATCCAGGCTTGGGACTGGCACTGCGAGTACGAGCAGTGGCAGAGTTTGGCCGTTGACGACAAGTTATATACTTAGTTAGTTGCTGTTTAACAACGCTGTGTCATAAGAAAGATGATTAGCGTCGCCCTCCTCCTTTATCCAGGCTTGGGACTGGGACTGCCAGAGTATGACGGGCCTGGGTCGGGCGCGCCACTGAGTAGATTTCTTGAAGGGGCGCTATATAAGTCATTATAGATAGATAGATAGATAGACAGATAGCAGTGGCAGAGCTAAATTTCTGCCGAAATGCGATCCTTATATAGCAACTGCTGACGTTTTAAAGGTGTCTAAGGCGAACTCGAACCAATTGTATAGTGTCCCACACTTTATATATTATATTACATACACCCAATGAAGACCTTCTGAAATAAATGTGTCCAAGACAGTGACTTTACGCAGTTGACCGGACAATTCGGGGCAGCAACATTTCGGTGCAGGGACAATTCGTGCAGGAAAAATTCGATTGATTTTGTATTACAACTTAAAGCAGTTTTCTTTGAATTAGCCTTATTGAACACTTGTAATGGAAATGGCATAAAGTGAAAAAGCGCGCTAAAACTATAAAATATCGCTAATTAGGACGTTTTAAACTGCTTTCTTCATTGTATATGTATTTAAGAAAATAACTACAAGAAAATTTACGCAACATGACCTGCTTTCGGAAAATCGGTTTAGCATGGAAGTATGATGTGTAAGAATACAGTATAGGTCAATCAAAAAAACTGTTTTGTAAACACACAATCAATCTTATTAAATACTTATTTCATAAATCTAATCTGTTTTCGGTAAAGAGTATCCAGCTAGCCAAAATCTGTTTGTCGGTGATCTATTTCCGAATATAGATATACTTTAAATATTTAGTTTACGAAGTGGTTTATTCCTGTTAAGTGTACTTCACTTATAGGCCCTCGTCTCATTAAGCTGTATAGAATCCTTGTACCTTATGTCCCTGCGTCGAATTGTCTTAGAGCCGCTAAACGCGTAATCAACAAACAATTAATCGCCTAGCGCGTCTCATCCTTATAGAACATCGGTTGACACCGTTTTAAAGTTGTCTAAAGCGAGCGCTCTAACCAATCGTATACACCTACTCAAGACCTCTAGCTTCCATTAATAGCGTATCGCGTCTCATCCTTATATAGCAACGGTTGACGCCGTTTTAAAGGTGTCCACAGCAAGAAGCTCTAACAAATATTGCATACATTAACCCAAACAGTTTATACTCCTATTCAAGGCATCAAGGAAAGCTGCTATTAATATCCTATCGTCTCCCAACCTTATATTTATTATTTTATTTTCGGATATTTCTATAGCGCCTCTCGAAGTCAACTACTACTCAGAGGCGCTCCCGACTACAGCATTTGATACTGTGTCGGAGTTTTCACGCCGAAGCGCCACGAGCAATCGCGAGTGAAGGACTTGCCCAAGATCCGTACGCAGCGGCCAGAGTGGGATTCGAACCGGCAACCCTCCGGTCACAAGGCGCCGAACTTACCACTGAGCCACCACGCCCCACGATTATATACCAACGGTTGACCCCGTTTTAAAGGTGTACAAGGTGATCGCTCTAAACAATCGGCTACTGTGGGCCAAAGTTCACCAATGGAGTAATTAATCTCTTATTGCATCCCATCCCTATATAACATCGGTTGACATCGTTTTAAAGGTGTCTACGGCGATCGCTCTAACCACTCGGAAGAATGACTAACCCGAATGAATGGCTACAGTGCTGACATCTGAAGAGCGCCCATCCCCATTCTTTGTCTTTCGGCACAGCGTCTTTGCGCCTTCGACAACGATCACACTTTGACACCTATGGTCAGTGAGCAACCAGGTGTAGGCATTCTTTACACAACTTAACATCTCAAGGTCATTCAAACTAATTATAATCAGAAGAAACTTCATTTGAAAACAAGAATAACTGTTAAAATTCAATCGCCATTAACTATTTGCATATTGTAATTATAACTGAAGAATTTTATGGCATCACTCAAAGAGCAAAACTAACCAGAGGAGCATTTGCTCGGCTGCTCACTGTAGGGTTAAGGGGCACATCTCTCTTACCTGTGAGTGTGTAGGTGAGCCTGTGTGGGTGTCTGTGTGTGGGTATGTGTGTAGGCGTGTGTGTGTGTGTAGGTGTGTGTGTGTGGGTATGTGTGTAGGCGTGCATAAGTGTGTGTGTGTGTGGGTATGTGTGTAGATGTGCATAAGTGTGTGTATGTGTGTGTAGTGTGTGCATGTGTATGTGTGCGTGTGTGTGTTTGTTTGTGCGTGAAAAGTTCTCAGATCTTCGTTCACAGAGAAGCACAATAGTTCAAACGTTTGTTACAGTGGTAACATACGTATAAGTTGACACCTCGCATCTTTCCACAAGTGCTTGAAGACCATTCTGTTCGATCGTGGTTAGGTGACATAGGTCGGAAGCTCCTCTTATGAGTCTCTCTAGAAGTGGCGCTTTATAAATTTGCAATTACAATTACGTGTAAGTAACTTACGCCATGTCCGTAAAGAAAGTCCCAGCTAAATTTGTAATATAATTGACACTGTTAAGCTTCGATTATGAATCTAGAATAATAATACTACGTCACCTATCTGTAACCATTTAGCGCTTCAATGAGTTCGCTTTCCAGGAGCGACTACCTCAACATCACTAAACCTTACCAAACAATATCGATGGTATTAAAATACTACTACTACTACTAATTATTGTTATCATCATTATTATTATTTTAATATTTCTTTTGAGTTGGTTAAACCTAGTCAAGTTCCGGCAGGGAACAAGTACTGCAAAATTATTATTATTGTTGTTGTTGTTATTATTCTTATTACTACTACTGCTACTGACTACTACTACTACCATTATTATTATTACGCATTTTTTAAGCCTCACTATAAAATTACCAAGCATTAATTGATGGCGCTGAGCAACTGTGAGTGAAGGACTTACTCCAGGTCCCTATATAACAACCGTCTCGGGGATGAGGTTCAAACCCGTAATCTCTGCGTTACATGGCAAACGCACTTTCCAATCGCCTACCATGTCCAAAATAGTGTAAATAATTTAATTACCTTCCTTAAACTCGATGCAAAACTAAATATGACTGTACACGATTCTCTTAGTTTACAGGATAAGAAACTAGTTTGGTTTTTTTGGAGTCCTACCGCTTTGCGCGTTGGTATTCTTTTCCACCAGACGTTGTCACACATTTGACAGGCAAATAACCGGGCGGCAGTTTCGATCTGACCTCGTCTGACCTGTGTGAGAATGGTTTGGTCTCTCCTCACGCGATTGGATCTCTCAACCAGTTCCTGAAAGAGTTTCCCAAAGCAGAAATACTTAAATGCAAGAGTAGAAGACTCGTAGAATGGTTTGAGCGATATTACTGGGCTGAGGACAATGGTACAGCTTATCACCTATTCAGGATTGGTTATTGAGCAATTCCGTGAGTAAATCAATGCAATTTGCAGTGGTTCTAACACAGATTATAAGTGTTTTAGCTAAAACACTTAAACTGTGTTATCTTTATGTTTAGACTAGTATTTATGTCGTTTTATAAAGCATCTAATTTCGCTTAAGAACTCCTGCCCTTTGAGGCAGGAGAAATTAAAAGCGTGGTATTTCGGTAAGTAGGAGTTGGGAAAGTGGTGGTTCAAGCATGACGTCAAACATGAACAGTGCAATAAGTTAATGAAGAAAAGGAATACTGAACAAAGTTAATGGCTTACACAAGATTCAAGATCAATACTATCGAAGCATGAAGCAATAAAAGAAATGGTGAAGTCAGTCACTGATTCATTTATGAATCAAGAGAATGGTTAGATTTTAACTGTGTTATAAATAAAAAAAGTTCAAGTGTCAAGCAACAAAAGGAAAGGTTAATAAGAGATCAAGTGTCAATAAGGAACAAAATGATTCCTAACCCATCCTGCTTGCTCATCTTCAATTATACTCCGGAGTTCACGAGGCTCAGCTGTAAAACATCCAACAGATTTCTGAATGAGCATGGCGAGTTATACCAAAGGATTCAATAACCTCCACTGAAATCAGAGTGGACTTTGATTTCGGATTTCGGTTTAGCGAAGTCGGCGCTATAGAAGTTAGTTTCAAGATTAGATTATATCAGATATGATATCTTACCATACCAAACCGCACCAAACCATGTCTTGCCATACCTTATAACTTACCTTTGCCATACCTCAAAAATTTCCTGCCTTACCTCATAACTTAGATTCTTTACCTTGTAACTTACATTCCTTACCTCATAACTAACCCATCGATCCTGCCAGTACACTACAACATACATACTTACCTTCTTTACCTTATAACTTACCTTTGCCATACCTCATAACTTACCTTCCTTACCTTATAACTTACCTTCCTTACCTTATAACTTACCTTCCTTACCTTATAACTTACCTTTGACACACCTTATAACTTACCTTTGACACACCTTATAACTTGCTTTACCATAAATTTAACATAGCTTGACGATACGTTATAATTTCAGGCTCAGAGAATCATTTACACCATTTCACATAAATTTTTGTATTGCAAAATCAAAGAAGATTGTCACCGGTGCCAACCGTTAAGAACGAAGTCCGCAGCCTCATTTGCATCTCCGCCAAATCGCTCTAAGAGTGCTGCAGCCTCCTGGTTGCTGAAACGGCCTCCGAACAGCTCACGAAATCTTTCCAACTGAAGATAACAATACACTACAATATACATACATACATACAAACATGCAAAAATACACACATATATATACATACATACATACCACGCATACATACATTTGTGCATACATACATACACACCTCCTAAATACATACATAGACATACATACATAGGCATACATACATACAACGTCATACATACATACATACATACACACGTAAATACATACACACACATACACACCTAAATACATACACAGACATACATACATACACACACATACACACAAACACACACACATATACACACACACCTACACACACACACACCTACACACACACACACACACACACACACACACACACACACAAACACACACACACAAACACACACACACAGCTCTCCTCTGAAAATTTATCATATCCTAGACTTTGCGTTCGATCATACATACACATTAAACAACAACAGAATTCTGAGCTTTATTTCAATCACAAGAAACTGAAATCCTGAACGATGCCGACCTCATGCATCTGATTTCGCGCCTGATTTTCTGGGCCAGCAGCTGCAGCAGCCATGACGTCATCAATTGTTTACCGTCTACAAAGAAACAGCACAGGTTGCAAAGCAGAGCATCACCAGAGGCTTCATTAACAACAACCAGTACAATGTAGTACATGGTTCGGACAAACGAAACAAGGGACATCGCAAAACAACAAGAGCAAAACCAGAAGCTGAAGTCAATCAACAAAACATTTCCCCTTAAGACACGCGCATGTTTTTTGTTTAACACACTGTAATATGAGTTTGTGTCTATGCATGTGTGCATGTATGTTTATATACATACATATATATATATATATGTATGTACATATATATACATATATATATGTATGTATGTGTTAATCTCCAAATATATTTCTTTTTGTGTCAGGTGTGAATGTATATATGTGTACATGTGTAAGTGTGTGTACATGAGTGTATGTTTGTATGAACTGGCTTCAACAATGGATTTTAGGTTTTGAATCGTCCGGCAATGGACGAATCACAAGATCCCAATGCATCGCAGCGCTTACCATTTGTGTCCCAGTGGTGTGCTCGATGGTGAAGTGGTTAGCGTGCTGGACTGTAAATAGAAAGGTCGGGGTTTCAAATCCCCGCCAGGGCAGAAACTTGGTTCGAGATTTCTGCTCCATCTGAACCCCTAGCCTACTCAGCTATAAGTACACTGGCCTTACACGGTTAGTGGGAAGAGAAGGCGAGAGAGGACTGGCCACCTGTCATCACACGCCGAGGCTAAGAAAATGAAGTTGCTAACACTTCATACCCATATATATTTCTTTTTTTCAGGGCTAGCTTAAGGGACTGCTCCTCTTCTTCTTCATCTGCTTGCCCTTACCTCCAAGACCAGTACACCTTGGAAAATGGCATTTAACATCTATAGTTTGACAGTATGACATTAATAATCATTAATGACATCCGCTATTTTTAGACCAAACTATTGAGTAATGGTAACACTCATGGCCAGGAGAGCATTAGATTCGCGGTTCAATACCGGTAACCCCCTCTAGGGCGGCACCTTGCATGGCTGCCAAAGCGTGCGTTTAATTAAGATATTGATCGTACTTTCATGTTTCGTTGTAACCTTACTGCGTACTTGTCAGTTTGAAATAATAAAGATTATTATTATTCTTATTATTGTCTAAAGCAATTCGGTGAGTGAAAAACGTTGCTCAATTGGTTGTACAAACGTATTTCGTGTTGGCGAGCACTAGTCTAGTGATTGAAATGCTGGACTATCAACTGAGAGGTGGGGATTCAACTCACCTATAATGAGTACACTGACCGCACACTATCGGAGGAAAGGCATGACGGCTGGGGAGAGGAATGAACACCAGTTCTCATATGCCAACGCTAAGAAAAATGAAGATGCTACCATTACATACACCAGTGCTATCTGACAGGACTGTTCTTTTAAACATCAGTTAATAAAAATAACATTGAGAGGAGCACTGGCCTTGACAATTGACCGAGGACAATGGATATCATTTGTTTGTATCCATCGCCATCACATGTCTGGCGTCAGGAACTGATGATGATGATGATGATGATAATAATGACGACGACGACGATAACGATGATGAATAGTTTAACAGTTTGCCGAAAATTATATCACTGTATAGTTTTTCCCTAAGATAATAAACATTACATTTGAAAACAATTGAACGTACACCTACCAGCGTTAAGACGGTCACAAGTAAGAGAAAAGCTCAATTAAAATCCTTGTTAATCAACTTAACAGTAACGAACAGCGGAGTGGTGTTAGTTTGAAACAGTGGTATGACTCAATCTGCTTGCTATTCGCGCTAAAAATCCCGTGACAAAAACTACCGGTTTTTTTCAAAACAAGCGCAAGTCATCATCAAAATAAAACTCATCCGGACTTTTGGATGGAATTCCCCAACGTAGCACGCGCGCTATTTTTAGACCAATTATCTTAGGTCTAAATCTAATTTCGGCTGATGATCGTAGGCCTACTGTTGGAACGCTTCCAAACCTCCTTTGTTCTCATATAATTAGCAATCGAACAAATAAAGCACTAGCAATTTAAACAACGAAGAAAATTAACGGCTTGTAAACGATTGTAAAGGCTAACCTTTGTAGAAGTAACTTTGATTCAAATCACGAAACTTCTGACATATGCTACGTATAATTTGCCGTACGGCGCTTCTCAAGGCTTATCCAAGTGATCTCTGAAGTATGGCAAACGCAGTGCGTCTAAATTCAGAGAAGTTACACTTCATTTGCAGCCAGATTTTGCGTTCGCAATTATTATTATTCGTTTATTAACTCCACACGTTGTCACGCCGCAACATGGTACAAAACACAAGTTTAGAATAATAATAGAATTCAGAGTCGCAGTATAATGGCAAGAGATGTATCGAGGTCATAATTTGGTACAGCAGAGTGGAAACCTTTCAAGAAATAATAACTCCTGTTTTTCGACTATAGTGTTTATTATTTTCGTAATTACTTTTAAAATACAAAATTTACTAAGAATTCCTAGCCCTATCTAGGCCTATTTCGTCCTGGAACTCCTCGGGAATAAAGGCAAGGTTTCAGACAACAGAAAGCTGTGGGAGGACCACCAGATATTAGTGCAGCCCGGACCGAAGGTGAAAGCTGATTCCACAATGAAGGGAGTCTATACAAGCAAAGAAACGAGACTGTGCCGTCGCCGTTCTCACTCGGGGAACAAATAAGTCAAGTCGATCAGAGGAACGAAGAGGACGAAGGGAGCTAGCTGAGGCAGAGGTATATATAGGAGCAAGTCCCAGGTAAGATCGGCAAATAAGGATTAGTAACTTTAGTTGGATGCGGGCAGATAGAGGAAGCCAGTGAAGATGTTCAAACATGAATGTGGACATATGGGAAAAGCGTGGGAGACGGGCGATTAGTCTGACAGCTGCGTTAAGAACAGATTGTAGACGGGAGAGACGAACTTTGTGAAGACCAACAAAGAGGGAGTTACAGTAATCTATACGAGAGCAGATGAGATTAGAGATATGGTCAGAAAAGGAAAGGGAACTATCAAGAATGACACCCAAGTTACGGACAGATTTAGAGCAGGTATAAGAAGGAAAGCTTTTAGCTTTGCCCAGTTGTCGACGAGTGCCAACCCAAATCAGTTGGGTCTTTGACGGATTTAAAGAAAGCCGGTTTGAGGACAGCCATGCTTGAAGGTCATGAGAGACAGCATCAATGCGAGCAATAAGGGAGAGCTGAGCAGACGTGGGCCTATGCACACAGGCCTGGGCTCATCAGCATAGAGGTGGCCAGCGGTTAAATGTTTTACAAAGATAGAGGAAATATCAGCTGTATAAAGCGAGTAAAGGAGTGGGCCAAGCACTGATCCCTGGGGGACACCAAACTTGATGGCAACCCAATGTGTTCTGGAGTCACCCAAGATAATCAATTGTGTGCGGTCTCTGAGATAGGACCGGAACCAAAGAAGAGAGGAGCCCCTAAGACCACACGAGGACTCAAACGTTGCAGGAGGATCTCGTGGTCGACCATGTAAAAGGCAGCAGAAATGTCAAATAGCGCAAGCGACGAGATCAGGGATCTGTCTGTAGAAGTACAGCTATCTGAGAGGAGAGATAAGAGGACAATTTCAGTAGAGTGACTTTGTCTGAAGCCAGATTGTATGGAAGGGTAGCTGGTGGATAGGTATATGGAAGAGAGGGAAGAATAGATAGATCGATAGATCTATAGTTAGATAGATAGATAGATAGATAGATAGATAGATAGATAGATAGATAGATAGATAGATAGATAGATAGATAGATAGATAGATAGATAGATAGATAGATAGATAGATAGATAGATAGATAGATAGATAGATAGATAGATAGATAGATAGATAGATAGATAGATAGATAGATAGATAGATAGATAGATAGATAGATAGATAGATAGATAGATAGATAGATAGATAGATAGATAGATAGATAGAGACAGAGACAGAGAGACAGATAGAGACAGAGACAGAAAGAGTGAGATAGAGACAGACCGTGTGTGTGTATGTGTTTGTGTTCATGCATGTCCGTGTATGCATGCATGTGTGTTTATGCATGTGTGTGTGTATGTATGTGTGTGTGTGTGTGTGTGTGTGTGTGTGTGTGTGTGTGTGTGTGTGTGTGTGTGTGTGTGTGTGTGTGTGTGTGTGTGTGTGTGTGTGTGTGTGTGTGTGTGTGTGTGTGTGTGTGTGTGTGTGTGTGTGTGTGTGTGTGTGTGTGTGTGTGTGTGTGTGTGTGTGTGTGTGTGTGTGTGTGTGTGTGTGTGAAAGGAGGGTTAGAGGGGGTAGATAGATAGAGAGACAGAATAGGATAGACAGAGACAGAGAGTGAGAGAGACAGAGTAAGGTAGATAGACAGAGAGGGTAATATAGAGATACAGATACAGATAGAGATAGATAGGTAGATAGAGAGACAGGAAGACAAACAGAAAGACAGACTACTATAAATATTATCACTGGCGTTAAGGGCCTTGTGCAATTATTATATTTTTTTTATTTTCATAATTATTATTATTATTATTATTATTATTATTATTATTATTATTATTATTATTATTATTATTATTATTATTATTATTATTATTACTATTACTACTACTACTACTACTACTACTACTACTACTACTACTACTATTTATTATTTTTTGGAGATGAAGTGTTAGTCGTTAGGCAAGTATATGGAATAATGGAAGGTCAGGGAGACTCTATCTGATCAGGAAGGCCTAGGATGATGCGTCTATAGGAATAAAATTATCTCTCAATCTAGGTATAGTGTCTAGGTATATCTCGGAGTCGTTATGCAATTGTTATTGTAAATTGCAATTGTAATCATGCTACGTGTGAATGACCAAGTATACAGACAATAGCCTATGTTTGCGCGGAGATGGCATCCCTCTGTGTGGTTGTAATCGATAACTGTACACGTACAAGTACGTAGCGCTGTGGCCACTGGGTGCAAAGCACATATATAGTTCAATATATGTACAACCTGTACATGCACAATTATCTTTGATTACACACACTACCATTATGGCCCCTAGCGTCCATCAACTGCATTCCATCAACTGCGTACTATACGATGGCGACCAATACCACCTGAGGTACGACTTACTGTATATAGGTACGACTTACGTATTTAGGCCGACTTATAGGTGGCAATGGTTTTTGTCAGGCTCTAGCCGCCCGATGGAATTTGATTGCCATTCTCCGCTTTAGTCTATACTAGCTGCGCAAATCTAGCATATTCAGCTTAAACTTGCTTGTACGATTTGCGCAGAACTAGTCAGATTAGATGAAAGCTAGCAATATTTAATTCCGGAATAAAACTGCTGAAAAAGAAAGACTGGACTACGAGAATCCTAGCTCAGAATGCTATATTTAGTTAGCTAGCGACATCTTCTGGCTGCCAGGGTCTTCGAGGTCGTCCTTCTCCTTCTTCTCCAAGACCTTGGTTCTGTCTGAACCCAACTTTATTTAAGCATTCTGAGGCCTCTGCTCACCTCTTCGTCGCTGGCGATTGGCTGAGACTCTTACACTGTAAAGCGCTTCGGAAGACAAACACTATCTGTGACGTCACATGCATTAACTATAATGTCAATTGTTACGTCACAGTTGTAGCTATGCACGATGTTCTTAATAAGACACTCCAGGGTAAATTGCATATTGCATTGAGTGCAATAATCCCAATAATTAGGCCTATCCGAGTATTCTCGTCGGCCTCGCTCGCATAATCGCGATGTGATTATAGGCCTATTGCCAGGTCGCGGTGTGATTATATTGCCAGGTTGCTGCATAGGTGATATAGAAAACACTTGCTTACTTATTTACTTATTTATTTATAATTATTATTACGATTTATTACTTCTACGTTTTAAAATCAATGCTTGTAGCTATTGTCCCATTGTGCGTTTGCTAATGGTATAATAAATAATATACTTACCTTTACTTTTACAAATTACAATAAAAATATAATGTTGTCGTTCATGAGATCTTTTAGAGATGTGTGTTAATTCCATCCGCTTATAGTATCCAACCTTTGTCTGGAATCGCACCGTTTTGCGTCATCTTTGTGTTTTGACGTCAACAATAAACAACAGTTTTATCGTCTTCACCAAAAGCCATTATGGGTCATAGTTGCAGAAATAAACATGTAATAATACAAATCATTTTAAAGGGACCCTCATATTCTAGAAAAACTATTACCGTATAGATTATAATAATTATCGTAAATAAGTAAGAAAACTTTTAATAAGACGATTTGTATAGCACCATAAAAAGTCGAGGCCGAAGGAAAGGTCGTGTTATAAAATAATATGTAAGTTTCTTATTATATGTTATTATTATTATCAATAAGTAAGGAAATGGTTTTAGTAACCTTAAAATTTTGCTAAGGGATTCATTTTTCTGCAACCGTGTTGATGCAAAAGCAGTCTGAGCACGTCTTAATTGTAGGCCCTAATCGTAAACTTGTATAGCGCCATGTAGGAGAATATTAATGATCTATAGGTTAGTCACCTTATACCTGCGCTGAACTCCTTTTCATTGTCTTTGAGAACCCCCTTTCATAAGGTTGTACCCTTACTGCGTGGATTTCTGGTCGTACCAAAGAGTACATTGATGACCCAGGCAAAGGAAGGGGTCATATTTGGGATCATACCTCATGGCCTCGTCCAGCGCAGAATAGGCCTATAAGGCGCTTTTCACGTTCTCAGAGGCCTTGTTGGTTGGTTCGTAAGCCAGGGAACAAGCCGATGTCTACGTGTAAACTTTCCGACTAAAATTCTGTCGTTGATGGAGGCCCATTCTACAAGGACGCGTTAGGCTAGGCCTACATGCTGAGGTCTAGAATTTCCTTATAATCCCATTTACTTCCTTTCAGACAGGACAAGACGAGATCACATGAGAACAGATCAGAGAGGTATAGACAACTATGGATTCTCATGGATTATCAGCATGTACATCCACTTCAAAGTCCTATCGCTATCAGCCTATATGGGGCCTACAACTCCCTACAATACTCCCATCCACAGTACCTTCGAGAACTCGTCACCATCCAGCCACCCCGCTTACCCGATCCTCCTATCTCTCACTGTCTCCCGTCCTCAAGTCACTACTCGCCTCAAGATCTCCAAGCGATCCATATCCCACACTACACCTCAACTTTGGAAGAACGTCCCTCTCAATTCCACGTTTTCTCAGTTACTCCACCAATACCGCTACTCACCCAGGGGCGTAGCTTTGGTGTAACAAGTGGGGGTACCAATTTTTTACATACACGAAGCAAGGGGGAGACTGCGATCTCTGAGAAGGCACAATAATAAAATATTGATTGGCATTGTTCAAAAAGTGGGGGGTACGGTACCTCCAGTCAAAAAAGTGGGGGCACGGGTACACCTCGTATCCCCCACAAATTACGCCTATGCACCCTATCAACTCGGATTAATAGATGAATTGATGGAGCAGATTTGAACTTTCCTAAGTGAATCTCCCCGACTCTGACCTGGCACCGGAACGGACATGGCTATTGCGGACTTGATTTGAATGCCGCCGGTGAATAACCTGGTCTCCCGGACGTGGCTTTTGTGTGGCGCTGAGAAATTTCGGAGATTTAGCCTACATTACAGTTATTACATTTCTATCTGTCAATCTATTTACTCAACATTATGTATACACAGTTTTATCAGAAGAGAAAGATCGTGTGGAGAATGGATTGAACACATCGAAAACTGGGGCCAAACAAACTTTTACGGTTTTAATCTGGCATCACGAAACGGAAAAGTGTGAAAGAAAAACAACAAATTGAACAGTGGACAACCTACGTAGTTAGGCCTACTTATCAAACGTCATCACACATAGGCCTAGTAATTATTGTACGAAACCATTGTAATTTCAACCATATCGAACTTCAAGTGTAAATATAATGTTCCAGCTATCTATTTACTAAAGTGCAAATAGCTGAAATGTATGTAGGTATGTATACACATGCACATGCATTTATATGTATGCATGCATGTAAGTAGGTAAGTAAGTGAGTATGAACACATGAATTTTGTATATTATATGAAAGCACTCAATACAGCACATTTAAGTACTCCCAAAGATGCTGTACATTAGCTGTATATATATATACACTGTGAGCCATAAAAAACCGGGCCACTTTATGTTTAGCTATATCTCTGTCATTTCTTTATCGATTTTTACACTTTTTGCATTATTTTAAACAGGAATCAATACTCTAAAGAGCAGAAATAAACATTATCGATTTAGTCCTACATGTATGCTAAACTTGTCTTGCGAAACTGAAGACACTAAAAAACACGTGAGAATCGATAAATGCTGCATTTTTACTACTTAAATGCAAACAATTCTTCAGTGCCTTTATTTGTTTAAAGTTTGTGTTCAAAATGACTTCCTTTTTCACGTACACATTTTGCCAAGCGACGTCGCCACTGATCAATTGCAGTGTCAATAAGATGTTGTTCCAGATCGTTCCAGACGGATACGAGACACTGCCGAAGTTCATCAGTGTTCTGAATGCGCTGTTGGTACACGCGCTGTTCCATAATGGACCAGATGGAATAATCGAGTGGATTTAGGTCAGGCGAATTGGGTGGCCACATCTCTGGCCCTATGAAGTATGGTGCGTTGCGAGACAGATACTCAATTGTTTCACGAGCCCGATGCGCCGGAGCTGAATCTTGTTGGAAAATGAACATGTCGCCAGCAATGTGGCGCATTTGTGGCAACAAATGTTGTGCTAGCATCACGTCTCGATAATATTGGCCATTGATTTTGGCTCCCGGGTCAACGAATATAACCTCTGTGCGACCGAGTTTCGAAATTCCCACGGAAACCATGAGCGACTTGCTGAATGTTGTCTTGGTACGCAACAGACGGTCTGATGAAATCTGTTTCTTTGACACTGAACGAGGCACATAAAGACGATCGTTTTGAGTGTTTGACGGCGCAGCAACTGTAAATAACTTTTCATCAGTGAAGAAAATGAAACCGACATCCGATACTGAGAAACGCTGCAGCAATTGTCTAGCTCGTACCAAACGAGATTGACGATTAGCGGTGGTCAGTTCCTGAGCCCGTCGTCTTTTTAAGCATTTCAGTTCCAAATCGTTATGAATAATGCGTCTGACCGTCGTTTGTGTAAGATTCAGCTCTCTCGCGATTTGTCTGGTTGAAAGATGTGTTTTAGGCTTGTCTTCCTGGCTCTGAACCAATTCATTGACGGCGGCGATATTATCTTCAGTTCGCGACGATTTTGGCCGACCACTTCCCGCAGCGCGTTCAACTGAACCGGTAGTTCTCAACTTTCGCAGAAAGTCATCTAATGTTTTTCTTTTCCAATTCTTGTTCGGAAACTCCTTAATTAATCGTCTAGAAGAATAATTTTTGCATTCCCGCAGATTTTTAATTAAAATTTTATCCTCAAAACTCAACATTTTAAAATTTTAACTCAAATTTTCAACCATCAACTTTATTTACATTATGCTGCGAAACGGATATGACGTCATCCGCGCAAGTAAATAAGTAAATCGTAGAGATTTAATTTTTCTTTCAAACGACACAAAAACTATAAAAAAATTTAAAATACCGACCGCGATATAGCTAAACATAAAGTGGCCCGGTTTTTTATGGCTCACAGTGTATATACTGATCCAAACAGGTGCTTATAGTATATTATTACAGGTATAAATCTAATCTAATCTCGTGACTTCTATAGCGCCTTTATAGAAATACACCAGCATCTATCAGTGGTCTCTTGAAGTATGTCCGCAGTGAAAGGCACAGTCCGATAAAGTACCCAGATAATTCAACAGATGCGTCTTTCTCAGATTAAACGACAAAACTGAAACAGAAACTCGGATAAAAACCAATCTCCTCCTCTGCTACGAGATCAAAGTCTTAAATGCTCGGCATGTCAGTAAGTAAGTTCATTATGGAGATCAGACTCTTCTGTTTTCGTCGATGGGTGACATACGGGAGCTGGTGACGCTTCCCCGGTCGAAGTCTGCCTGAGTGAGGAAGGTGTCGACGGTCGACCCACTGCTGTCGTGTGGTCGACTGGGGTAGACGACCCTCCCGCGGTTCTGAGCCCGTCTGGTGGACGGGTGAACACAAGTCACTGGGGGCGGTGGCTCGTGTGCTTCCCTGACATTGTCCGCTGAAAGACGCAAAAACAATACTCACATCAACCATAATTACATATTATTATTGTTGTTGTTGCTGTTGTTAGTATTACTATTATTAGGCCCTATTATTATTTTTTACTCGGGGCAAGTGTAATCCCTCAGAAATAAAAAAATACGATTGAAGCTGTTACGGGTGTCTGGAAAATCAGGCCTAGTCCTCCGCAAGATCAGTAATTATTATTATTATTATTATTATTGTTAATTAGTAATTTCTATCACGTCGTTGTCTAGTACATAAGGCATTCACCGATGGCGCACCAAAACAAAGCAGTAGACAGGTCAATAAATATCCTGAAGATCAAAAAAAGGTAGAAATCAAGTGTGATCCAATGCATGAATATGTGCCTTAGATTTACCATCACTCTAGGAATCGGATCTCAAAGGTGGTCATGATTTTTTACACACCTTGTATTTGAAAAGTGTTATATTACATTAACTTCGGTTTGTACTAGCAAAGTACTCAAACTGACGCACTCTGTGATAGCAACCTGATCAGGTCGTGATAACAAAGTAGGCCTACTCAAGTTGATTCATCCTCAGCACTTCTGTGAGCTACTTAAGATATTCTCTGTTAAGTGCTTCGATGCATACATGTCATACATATATACATACATATATAAACGCACACATACTTGCATACATACATACATACACACATTCAATTCAATTCAATAAATCCTTATTGGTACTCATGACAATCGTTAACCAAGTTATTGACATCAGCCAAATGTATTATGTCTAGTGTAGCATTGTTTTACTGTCCTACAAAATCAAGAGTAAGAACATTTGTTAAAGTTAAGAGTGTGCGGCTTGTGGTATATTATGCATATCCTGTTGTCCTGTTGTACATATAAACATACATACTTACACACATACATACATACACACACATACGTACATACACTCATACATGCATACACACATACATACATACATACATACATACATACATACATACATACATACATACATACATACATACATACATACATACATACATACATACATACATACATACATTCATGCAAACACACATACGTACTTACACACATACATACTTATATACACACACACTCAAGTTTCCTTACCCTGAGACAGGCCATACTAGCAAACTACTGCATTTCACAGACCTTTAGAGAGGTCGTAATCTTCCGCGTCGCCCGGACCGGTTTTCCTCAGATCACCACCCGCAGATCCATCCCTCGGAAGCGTTACTCTCTCGGTGCGTCTTCGACCACCTCTTGCCTGAGCAACCCGAGTAGAAGAAGCTCTCTGCTGCGAACATTCACCACAGTCCGGGGCATCGCACTTGTGAGCGTTGGTGGTTCGACGCCGGGGTTTCCACGTCGGCGGCTGGATGGAGTAAGGCGCCACTTCAATCTCGCACTTGTAACAGGGACTCGTGTTCCGCATTTCGCAGTGTCCACTGAAGCAAGCATAGTGTAACTGTAACTGTAATCGTAGTCTTAGCCGCAATCGTAACTGTGGTTATAACCCTAACCCTGACTCAGAGAGACTCGTAAGAGGACCTCCCGACCTAACACAATGAAGCGACGATCGAAAATAATGATCTTCAAGCGTCTTCAGAAAAAAGGCAAAGAGAGGCTGAGGAGGCCACATCGCAGGTTGTTAGGCAAGTTAATCCAGGCGGATGTATCTGCACAGGAGGTAGGAAGATTCTTCTTGGATGGTAGTTTATGTATTCAGCATTTGGGGTCATCCTACTCATAATTAACTAAGCAGTTAGTTGACTAAAACAATAAGAGTACAGTGCGTTGAATAGCGCATAATCCGCTCATGTACCCTGCCCTAAAATGGCCTAACTAGCCTAATCTTATCTTACCTTGCGCATGACCTTACCTTACCATATGGGACTGGATTGGATTGATCAGATCCGATTTCAACGGAAAGTAATGTAACAGGTTAGAGAAGTTATCGGTATTTCAAAAAGAGATGCGACAGTAAAAGTAGGATATGACAGAGGAGTTAAGAAAATGATAGGATAAGATAAGGCGAGGTAAGCCTATCAAGGCAGAACAATGAAAGGTAATGTATGAAAAGATAGGTAACTACGGTGAGGTAAGATAAGATGCTGCAAGGTACATTGTGTTACTGTTAAGGTAAGTAAGATAAATTGTAAGGTAGGGTAATGTAAGGTCAGTTGTGTTAAGGTAAGATGGCAACTTACCTGAATTTGTGTGTACAGTTGGGGCACTCAAACTGAGCCCATCCCCATTCTTGGTCTCTGGGCACGGGGTCGTAGCGTACGTTGCACCGATAGCACTTGGAAACCTTAACAACAGAGAAATAAAAATATTGCACAATTCAAAAGAATTCGATACCAAATGCAATACAGTACCTTACAAAATGATCCATTAATAAACAACTGGATATAATATAATATCATAAAATGCAATACATTGCAAAAGTTTTAATTATTAATTTGAAACTTATGTCTTGCTGGTGTCTAGCGCACAAACTATTAACCGATGGCGCACTAAGATAAAGCTGCTAGTACAACGCAATAAAATGTAATGCAATTAAACTATAAAGCAATGAGATAAATTCCATTAGGTCACGTAACATAAAATCCCAGTCACTTAACTTGGCACTACCAACAGTTGTCGACTTGTGCATTGTTACAATAGTGCCATAAAAGTGATTAGATTAGATTAGATTAGCTTGGATTGGATTAGATAAGTGGTTGACACTTTGTCAGTAACCTGTTATCGTTCGGGTGTTCTTCGCCACCAGAAGCGATCGCATGGCTCACAGGAGAACAGTCTCGTTGTCGTGTTGATACGACCGAGTTTCGCTTCGTTGAGTAACGATCCAGATATCTTTAAGTCCTCAACCTTGTTGGCCAAATCCTAGAAAAGTCATGGCAACGACATTCACAAATCTGTAAAAGTCCCAGAGCATTTATCTGATAATCAACGGATTCCTTCGCTGATTGAGTGACTGAGTAAGCGAGGAAGAGAGTTGGTGGGTGATTGAGTTAATGAGTTCAGTAAAGTGAGTGAAGGAGGGAGAGACGGTTGGAGAGAGGGAGGGAATTTTGAGTAAGGGAATGAGTTGAGTTTGCTGAATGACTTGAGGGGTGAGCGAGTGATTTATATTCTTGATTTAACTAAACTCCGCCACTGCTCTTACTCTGGCAGTGCTATTCCCAAGCCTGGATGAAGGAGCAGGACTACGCTAATGATCGTCATCACAGTGTCGTTAAACTGAAACTACTACTACTGTTTTAACCAATACACAATTTGCTGGCTTAGTGGCCGAATTGAAGACACAGACCTTCTTCTACGTTAAAAACTCGATGTCTTCCAGCGGTGGTGCCTCAGGAAGATACTGCGCATTCTCTACACAGCGCATGTCACCAACAAAGAGGTATACCAGCGCACGATTCACATTCAAGTGTCGGAGTTGATTCAAGCTAGTAGGGTCCGGTTGGTGGGACACATCGCGCGCTGCGAAGGTGACTGAGACCATGGCAGAGCCTTACGAGCAAGGGTAATGATACTGGTAATTGCAAATTTACAAATTAACATAGCTCCACTTCAGATAGACTAATCGGAGGCCCTCCCGACCTAACACAGTGAAAACACGAATGCACAAATAGTCTTAAAGTGTTTGCGGGAAAGAGGCAAAGACAGGCTGAGAAGTTCATGTCGCAGGTTTTTAGGCAGCTTGTTCCAGGAGGTTGGGCCAACCACAACAGTGATTTCCAGTGATTGGCTTACTAAACCAGCTCGCAACGAGAATGGCTCAAGGAATACTTAGAGAAATTAGGGACAGAAAAAATGCTGAAAATAACTCACCGCAGACGCTTGTTCATCTTCGATTAGTTGCTTAACATCAGCGTGTGAAGCTTCATAAACAAAACAGATTGACAATGTGATGAAAATGAAAATGCAATGGAACCGTACTTAGCGCCTTTCTAAAGCCTCTCAGAGATGATAACCTATAGGGATATTATTGGCTAGATAGCTGCAGAGTTCTCCTGTTTGCCCTCAAACCCAAAAAGTTAAGAAAGTGCTCTTTTAAAAACTGAACCCACTTTAACTCAGGTGTGAACAAAACTCTCTTCGCCAACTACATTATTTTCTGTGTGATGCGATGGCCGACTGATTGAGTGCTCGCTTTGTACGCGCAGGATATAGAATCGAGCCTTGCCAGAAACTGACTGCTGAGGTACCTCAAATAACCCATTGATGTAATATCACCCTGCTTCACCATAGGGTGATCCTCATTAAAGAAAGAGTTCCTGTATAAACACTTACTCACCAAAACTCTGGAAACACACAGTAGCTAAACTAATCTAATCTAATGACTTCCGTAGCGCCATTACTCTAATGTTAAAGACATTAATTGACTCAAATCGCAATCAAAATCATAATCCCATTGGAAACGCCAGTTCGACGTCTGATAGATCGGTGAAACGAGAAGCCAGGTAACGGTGGATACGCAAGTCGAAAGAGACGAGTCTTACGTTTACACCCCTGAGCGTCTCTGATGAGTCTCTCTTGAAGTGGCGCTATATAAATACGCAATAACCATTACCATTGCACCTGTAGGCCAATGTAGTCTCACAAAGCAAATGGGTAATGCGAAGACTGTGCAAAACGTCAACAGTAGAACTGTTGTTGATGGTGGAAAGAGTGAAAGAGTTCCTTGGCATCACATTCTTTCGATTTCACCTACAAAGGACTACAAACTCAACAATATTCTGGTCAATGTTGAAGCTTTCACACATGGCCCAACTCATAGTACAATAAAAACAGCATTCCTTGAAGATTTAACAAAAGACACAAGAGCTCCTCACATTTCAAAACGAAGTCAACAGCTGCCTCCGCATCATACTTGAACCTCTCCATGATGGCCACTGCCTCTTTCGTGTCAAAACGACCCACGAACAACTCCTGGAACCTGCGAAGCTGAGAACAAAGGAAGAGAAACCTTTGTGAGTTCTTAGAATGTGCTTAATAATAATAGTCTTAATCATAACACATACAAAATACATGCATAATACATACATACATAGTACATACATACACACACACATACATACATACATACACACACACACACACACACACACACACACACACACACACACACATACATACATACATACATACATACATACATACATACATACATAACGGATACATGCTTTCAAACATACATACACACAAACATACGCACGTTCATAATACATAACGGATACATGCTTTCAAACATACATACACACAAACATACGCACGTTCATAATACTTGCATAGCCTACATACATGTAGCCTACTTATTTGTTCCCCGAGTGATAACGGCCACGGCCCAGTCTCTTTCCTTTGTTAGTATTGGCCCTTCATTGTGGTATCAGCTTCCTCCTTTGGTCTAAGCTGCACTACTACCGGGTGGTCCTGCCACAGTTTTTCGATGTCTTAAAACTTGCCCATAATCCCGAGGACTTTCTCACTGGGATCGCCTCGGATTGGTGGGCACTGGGGAGAGGCGCTTTATAAGTTTTGCAATATAATACAATAAAATACAATACAATAGGCGAGCATGAAGGATCTCACCCGATCAATTCATTGAAAAATGAACAGGGTCGAGGCCATACTGTCGCTATAGAAAAACAAGTAGCTTACATTCAGGGGCGTCTATCCCTCCGTAAGTCATTGGAGCAACTTCCCTTTTCCCCCTCTTCTTCCTCCTCCCCTTCCTTCCCCTCGTTAATGGTGGCACATATACTGACAGATCTCCCCCTATTTCTTGGATGGAGCATTTGCTCCAAGGTTTCTATGGTGTAGACGCCCCTGCTTACATTTACTGTTACATTTGCACGCATGCATACATGCTAGACAACGTCGTTCAACGAAGACTCCGATGGTTTGGACATGTAGAGAAAATGCCAGTTGACCGAATCCCACAAAATGCACTACATACAAGATTCGAAGGGAGAAGACACAAAGGCAGCAAAAGACTACGCTGGATAGATAATATAACTGAGGACATAACATCACTGGGACTAACACTAAGGGGGGCAATAGACACTTGACAAATGACAGAGGACGATGGAGATCATTTATTCGTACCCATCGCCGCCAAATGGCTGGCGTCAGGAACTGATGATGATGATGACGATGATACATATATATTACACAATATACATATATTTTATATATGTACCTCCTTCATGTTCTCTCGAGCCGGATTGGAGCCATCTCTGGCAGAAGCCATGATGTCGCCGTTAGACGATGTAACACTAGACGTGCCTTCGATCGTCACTGCAAATAATAATGCATTTTTCAGAGATATAATAACCTCTGTAGGTAATGTAGTGTAAATCTTCGAATTTCTCAGCGCCACGCAATAGCCATGTCTAGGAGATCAGCTTTTACACAGGCGCTATATCAATCAAGCACCCAAGAACGAGATCCTTCGGTACGTTTCGGTGCCAGGTCAGAATCTCGGAGGGGGTCAAGCCGAGGAGACAGCATGATACTACGGTGGAAATTGTTGGCAGTGGTGGTCTTGGGGTGGTGCAGAAGTAGATACTTCATACTCAGTTCGACCTTGGACAGATTTAAACCTCCTTTTAAGATCAAGTCTCGTTAATATGTGTCTAAACGACAAATTTTATTGGGAACAGTCAGCCTGAACCAGTTTTATAATTTGCCACGTCAGCTGCACTGATATTCGAAATGCGAAACTGAGCAACGGTGTATGAGTGTGTATCTATGTTATGTATGCATGTATGTATGTACGTATCAATGTATGTATGTATGTATGTATGTATGTATTACTTCTCTGACTAATAATTGAGTATGTGTGTTTATGTATGTATCGGTAACACGCCTGCTCACGGATTATGAAATTGCCGGTGCGACACCATGTAAAGAACCTGGGTAGCCTAAGTTGTTTTCCAACAGGCACCTCTGTCACTAAGCAGTTGAATTAGGTAGAAAGTAAACAGCAATAATTTTGCCTGCGATGCACTAACCCTGATTTACCTTATCCTCTACTATCATTGAACAAAACGGCAGAGTATTTAGTGTGGCCCAATGTGGCTGCAACTTTTAATTGTTCTGAATATAGATATACAAAGCACGATGTTTTCTTGCCTCTGTCTCTCGATTCCTCCAATTTTCCACGGAAAATGTAGGCCTAGCAAGCGAAGTGACAGAGCCTATGTTTGTAGCCTATGTTTACTGAGTACGCGCTTTCTGAACCATACCGCAGTTCAAATACATCATATTCAAAGTTAGCAGGACGCGAAAGCAGGCCAAGTCAAACGTCGTCGAAACCGAAACTGATTGGATTTCCCGGAAATCGACATTTCGGATGACGTATTCTTAGTCCCAGAAATCATTGTTTAACAATAATTAACTCATTATCATACCAAACAATCGAAATTGCAAATTAAAAGAGAATATTTCATGAATGTTGTTGCAAAGCACATTACCCGCGTTTAAATAATATCGACAACAACACGTAATACGTAGATAATGACTTCGCATATGTCATAAGCCAAGCTCTGACAATGGCCTCAAAACAATTATTTTCCTATTAGGCCTAATGTGCAGCGAAGCTATCTGGCATTTCTGATCTCTTCAACCTGTTCATATCAGGAGGAACAAACGATTAAATAATTATCGTGCGTTGAGTATCATGTAGGACAATTATACTTACACAGTTTAAGCCGAGACTGAAAGAGGTCTTTCCAATCCAAATGTAGGCCTAGCTAATTATCGCGCCCCATGACATAAGTCTATCTCTGGTCTATAATTATATAAGAGGTCATTGGTCTATCTGTTGTCTATGGAAAGCCAAACCAGTCATATCAACGCATTTGCGGATAATTGTTAATCAGAGCGAAGGTTTTCTTAAACACTTAATTAACTTCTAGTATTAGAAGACAAACCGTCATTTTAAAACTGACAATAGTCAGAAGAATCATCTTTAAACAATGATTTATTATGATGTCATGATTATAATTAAAAAATTTTTAAAGCATGTTTAACATTTTATCATATAACATTTTTAAATGATATAACATAACTAAATTTGAATCTAAACCGAGACATCAAACTTCATAGTTTGCTCAATTAATCCAAGCTTTATATCCGAACAACATTTGACTGTCATCTGTCATCGCTCCAAACGATCGACTCAACTTGGTCCAGAGATTCAGAATCTGATTCCATCTTTCAGCTGTTGACAGAAAGCCGTTTATTGGGCTGTTCGTGTGTGCGTGGAACCACCACTGGTGACTCTTCTCTAGTTTACTAATTCACTGCGCATTGTTTTGGTAGCTCTAGATTGTAATTCTAGACTTTATGAAGGTTAACATCATGTTGGCTACTATAGCTCTATATATATATATATATATATATATATATATATATATATATATATATATATATATATATATATATATATATATATATATATGTTCGTTTACAATACAATTACAGTTTGGGGTTGCAAACATCAGTTGACCCCAATAAGACTTAACCTTTTGAGTTTTGACCTCCCAATTCATTCTTCTGACTTCTTTCTGCTCTGCCTCTGTCTCAGTCTCTGTCTGTGTCTCTCTCTCTTTGTCTCTGTCCGTTTGTCTGTCTGTCTCTGTCACTGTCTCTGTCTTTCTGTCTGTCTCTGGACTCCTGGCAACCGAACTTGGAAACTCACTTCGTGTCTCTGGACAGTCCCTCTGACGCAACACAGCGCTCGTGAATAAGCTGGTGCCCTGCTCTTTGCGTCAAATGGCACTTTATGAATTTCTAGATAGCGATGGGGAGGGGATAGATGAATGGTAGCACACTTGCTCGAAGAATATGACATACCCGTGAGCTCCCAATAGGTTGACTAAGCCATCCACTCCCTAGGGGGCAGCTGTACAATGAGCGGGCGTCTAACAGGCTGCCAAGACGTGTGTTCTGTAAGGTCTTGATAATTATACTGTCATATATATGTCAATGTTACGTCCTTCGGTTTGTCAGTTAGCTTGTCACTAAACAGGAATGTTATTATGATGACGGCCATCACTTTTGCTCCATTTTCTGCGATAAAAGTCGTCATAAGGTCATTCTTACGCTTTTACGGTTATCTCTGTTAAGCTAAAGGTCTTAAGTTAATCTAACATAATCTAATCTTATCTTTCTAATCTAATCAAACGACTTCTATAGCGCAGTTATCAAAATGCCCATGACATGGGGGGGGGTCCATAGAGTAGTGGTAACATCACTGGCGTGAAGAGCAAGCGGTAACGGGATCGCTTCCCGCAACCCTCCCAAAAGGTCCACTCAGCCTATGATTCGCGAGATGGCGCGTTGTTAAAATGAGGTGTAGGACGTGATGTGCGCCTTGCATGGCTGCCGTGTAAGTTAAATTCGACTCCTGTAATAACTTGTGATCATCCGTTCATACTGATTTGTAATCATACTGCGTTATTGTCAGTTTGAAACTATTAAACGAAGATTATTATTATTATAATTATTATTATTATTATTATTATTATTATTATTATTATTATTATTATTATTGTTATTGTTATTGTTATTGTTATTGTTATTGTTATTGTTATTGTTATTGTTATTGTTATTGTTATTATTATTATTATTATTATTATTATTATTATTATTATTATTATTATTATTATCAACAGATGGTCGCTTCGAGTAAAAGCACAGTAAAAAATAATCACAATCCATTGGAAAATCGAGGTGGTATTTTCGCTAGATCACAGAAATCAGAAGCAGGTTACGGTGGGTAAGCAAGTTAACAGATATGAATATCGACGCGGTAACAGGTTTATTTCAGAGCGCGTTCTCTGCTACATTGAGTGTACTATTAAAATTACTGTTGGAAATGTTGAAGGTGAGTTAATTTGTCCTTGATAACGTTGTTGTAATCGTGAACCTGTTTAGTGCAACTTCAAGCGATGGGATAATTACATCTGGTATTAACATCTGTGAAGCTGGTAAGGAGATTCTATGAAAATCAAGTATTACATTGATCTCCTGTTTGATTAGAGGCACATAAACGGTGGTCTGATGTAAGACACATATATATCTAGTTTCGTAAACGCCACACAAATGTCAGTTTGCACTAGACGTTACTTAAGAGTGTACACATATCTACATTTGTGTATATTTCTGTGGTACATAAGTGGTTGCCATGGAGATCATCTTCTGTCTTTTTATCGGTCTTTCCATGTCCTGATTGCCTTCGTAGATGTTGCCACGGAGATGAATTCGATTTCGTAGATGGTTGCCATGGACAGGTGGTTGCATTGTCTGGATCTTCAGTCGCTTTCGTATATGGTTGCCATGGAGATGAATGAACGTAGATGGTTGCTATGGGTATGATTGAACAATCTTTGACCGTTTTCGTAGATGGTTGCCATGGAGATGAATGGACGTAGATTGTTGCTATAGGGATGATTGAACAATCTTAACTCGCTCACGTATATGGTTGCCATGGAGATGGATGATGGTAGATGGTTGCTATGGGTATGATTGAACAATCTTAACTCGCTCACGTAGATGGTTGCCATGGAGATGAATGATGGTAGATGGTTGCTATGGGTATGATTGAACAATCTTTGACCGTTTTCGTAGATGGTTGCCATGGAGATGAATGAACGTAGATGGTTGCTATGGGTATGATTGAACAATCTTTGACCGTTTTCGTAGATGGTTGCCATGGAGATGAATGAACGTAGATGGTTGCTATGGGTATGATTGAACAATCTTTGACCGTTTTCGTAGATGGTTGCCATGGAGATGAATGGACGTAGATGGTTGCCATAGGAATGACTGAACAATCTTTAGTCGCTTTTGTAGATGGTTGCCATGTAGATGAATGGTGTTAGATGGTTGCTATGGGGATGATTGAACAGTCTTTAGTCGCTTTCGTATATCGTTTCCATGGGGATGATCGTCTCGTATTTCTCGCAGAGGTCTGCCTGCGTCAGGAAGGTGTCGACGGTCGACCCAGAGCTGTCGTGGGGTCGACTGGCCACGATGACGGTTGGCAGGTGCTGGGCACGTCTGGAGGACGGATGAACACAGGTCTCAGGCAGGGGTTCATAGTAATCATCAGCAACCTCCGCTGATAAAAAAAAACACAGAGATAAAACGTACAGTTACACATGAGACACTGTAGCTGACTGTGTATGGACCCTGAGCAAGTCATTCACTCACAATTGCTCAGCGCCATCGATTGAGAGAGCACTCTCTATACGATTGGTTAGAGCGCGCGCCTTAGACACCTTAATAACGGTGTCAATCGTTGCTATATAAGGATGGGATACGAGAGGTGATTTATATCAGCTGTGAAACAATGCAATAGAACTGGTTGAGTGGTCGGCGTAGACACCTTTAAAACAGCGTCAACCGTTGCTATATAAGGATGGGACAAAATAGGTGATTATTCTAGTTGGACGTATAATCCGCTAATAGGAACTCCCGCCTTAGACACCTTTATTTGAGAAGGTTTTCAAAGGGTGTAAATATAAACTGTGAAATTATTATACGAATGGTAAGAGCGCTCGCCTTAGATACCTTTAAAACGGTGTCAACCTTTGCTATAATAAGGATGAGACAAGATAACCGATTAATAGTATAACTATCATGACTTTTGTGTATGTAGACTGGTTAAAGCGTTCGCCTTAGACACCTTTAAAATGGTGTGAACCGTTGCTATAAATTATAAGGATAGGACACAATACAGGATGAATATCATAACACGGGTTTTAAGTAATTCAGAAGACGTGTAATCTGTGTTAGAACCACTGCAAATTATCCTGGAACGCTTAATACAGAAATCGTGAGTTTATAGCATAGTTAAATTCTAAACTACCTTGAGAGAAGTCATAATCAGCTGCGGAGCCTGGATCGGTGTTCCTCAGATCCCCATCCGAGAAACCACTCTGCTCCAGAGGAAACGCCTGAACGCGCCGTCTCAGACCACCTGCCAGAGTGGCACCGTTCTGCTGGCCGCACTGACAGTCCGGGGTGTTGCACCGGTGCGTGTTGGTAGTGCGTCGGGTATGTCCCTTGGTGGGCGGTTGGATGCAGAAGGGTTTGACTGGTTTGCGGCATCGGAAGCAGGGGCTCGTCTGCCACATTCCACAGAAGCCACTGAAGCATGTCAACGTGTTGTTCATTTAAAGTATTTAGAGGTTTCATAATTTCTATATTTATTTAATTTTTTTCTATAATTATTTTTATTACTTTTTTTTATTATTTTATAATTGAGGCAGCCATGGGTATGAAGTGTTAGCGACTTCATTTTCCTGATCTCGGTATATGAGGGTGGTTGGCCAGTCCTCTTCCTCCCCGCCTGATCTCCCCAGTGTACGGTCAGTGTACTCATTATACAGGGCATATTTTAACTGTATAACTAGTGGGACAAATGTCCCAGTAGTGGTAGGATTTGTCCCAGTAGTTAGGCTGATTTGTCCCAGGCAATGTATGGTTAAAGTATAAGTAGTGGGACAAAATGTTGGAAGAGTTTTAAGATTTGCCCCAGTAGTAAATTCCCAAAAAGGTCATGAACTTTTTCGGGAGATGAATTCCTAAGAAAAGGTCATCAACTGTTTTCGGGAGGTGACTTTTTCGGGAGATGACTTCCTAAGAAAAAGGTCATCAAGTTTTTCTGGAGGTGAATTGGTAAAAAAAAGTCATCAAGTGTTTTCGGGAGATGACTTTTTGGGAGATGACTTCCTAAAAAAGGTCATCAACTTTTCGGGGAGATGAATTCCCAGAAAAAGGTCATAACAGTTTTTCAGAGACGAGTTCCAAAATTTTGTCCCAGTAGTCTAAATTCCTTAAAATATGCACTGTCATTATAGCTAAGTTGACTAGAGGGTGCAAGTGGAGCTCAAAGCTCGCACTATAGATATGATAGAAAACTTACCTGAATTCGTTTTGACAGTTGGGGCACTTGAACATCGCCCATCCCCACTCCTTGTCCTTTGGCACCGGATCGTAGCGTACCTTACACTGTTTGCACTTGGATACCTTAACCACAGAAACATTAAGAATAGACTAGACTGGAACATAACAGAGGGAACGCAGTAAAATCCAATAGAATGTAACGGAGTGGAACAGAGTATCAACGCAGAACCAGGATTGACCGAAGTATTGTTTATCAGATCCACCTGTATGCCAACAAATTGGTCTGATATTACGAATGATTAACATAATAGTCTTACAATACTTTAACACGGCTGAATAAAATGAATCAGAACTAAAAAGCTTAAATAACAAGAACAATAGTTCATTCACTGCTATGCTCGTTTCAAATACGCGCACGCAGACTTTTTAAAGAGTAACAGTTTAAAATCCGTTAAGAATCTTTACACCTTTTAAAATATTACTATAATATAATCGTTGAGTGGCGCTTATATAAATGCTCGATTACAATTACAATTATAATATAAATAAAATAACTAAATTAATAATTATAATAGACAAATGAACCTCTTTGCGTTCTGGAGTCCTACGCCACCAATAATGATCGCACGGAGCACAGG
>OY744617.1:37004188-37016688 GCA_963556255.1 Allolobophora icterica | reverse complement strand
GCCTATACTTAGGACATACGAAGCCCATATGGGAACATTGCTATATGGGTTTAATATGCCTTACATATAACGTTGATGTTGGGAAAGGGATTTGCCAAATGTCTCGAGACTATAGTGAAAATCCTTAGCGTTAGCTTAAACTGCTTTGCAATAATATAGGGATACGTGGTAATCGATCAGGTTCTACAATGTGATATAATGTCCTGTAAATCAGCGCCACAGAAAATCGGCGTCAGGGAGACCAGCTTGATCACCGGTGCTACATCAAATCAAGTCCACAATTATAGCCAAGTTTCTTGGTCCTTTCCGGTGCCAGGTGAGATTCCGGGAGGAGGGCAAGCCTAGAAGACAACTTACTAGTTGCTACGGTGGAAATCGTTAGTGGTGGTGGTCGTTGTGAGGTGGCGCAGGAGTAGAAAAAGATAGAATTGCTTAAAGAGTTCGGTTTGAGTGGAAGGCTGGAGGAGAGAGGGCAAGCGGAGGAGAGGTGATATTGGAACAACTTCCACTAAATATGCGTTCTCTTTCAAAACGTGGTTCAACCCAGAACATGTTTTCTGTTTAGCATAAGTCGAACTTGTTTTCGATCGCTGAACGGACATTTACCCCCTGGACATATTCCCTCCGGACATATTCCCCCCGGACAGTTACCCCTCCAGATGGACAGCCTTGCAGCGTGCTTCTGAGAGAAGCGAAAAGGCGGTAGATAAATCTTAATTGATGCTACATCAACGCCTGCTATACAAAATAAGAGAAATACAAAGGACACACACTCAGAGGGGACTCCCTACTAAGAACTGTCATAGAAGGAAGAATGGAGGGGAAGAGGAAAAGAGGAAGACCAAGACAGATAATGCTGGACTGGATGATGGAGGATGAATACAGCAGACTCAAGGAGGAGGCTCAGCATCGATAGGAGTGGCGACGTCGGACGTTCGAACCTGCCTGAGGCAGAGAACCGGCAGAAGTGTGCTTGTCGTTGAACAACGGCGACTTCTAGGTGCATGGCAGACGAAGGGCAGTCCGTCCTTGCTCAGATCAGTCCTTACTCCCCAAGCTTACCATTATTCAACGAGGTCCTGTGATTGTCTTTTCTGGCCATACCTCATAACTCAGAGACGCAATAAGGATAGTGAGGGCCTAGTTGCTGTGTGATTACCTATATATCCATCAGCGTGGGGCCCAATTGTAAGTACAATAATTTTTTTAATGTACCGGTACTTCCGAAAATGAGGGGCCATCAAAACTGAGGACCCGGGTGCTGCAGCACCCTTAGACCCCCCTTAATGCGGGCTTGCTAAGACTAGAACAGTTCTTTTTCAGTTGCCGGATGTAGAATTTGAAACTCTCTCCCTGTAGCCTATCTGTCCATTCTGCTTAGTCGCTCATATCATTTCATTCTCAACTTAAGACTTATCTTTTTCCAAGTCTCTATCCTCCACAGGCTGCCCGTCTATCTTAACGGACTGATCTTCAGATTACTGACCTGACTACGGCTTGGTTTTGGTGTGCCATCGGTTGATGCCTTGTGCATTATACACCGCCTGCGCCTGCACTATAGAAGTTATAATTACAATTACAATGGAATGGCGCCTTGCCTGTCATAACAAAAGACGCTGCTGCTTTCGAGTTCCATTGGAACCTGTCCAAGAGAATAGCGACCTCCTCTGTGTCAAAACGACCCTTGAACAGTTCTTGAAAAGCCAGAAGCTGACAAAGAAGAAATCGAACAAACACAAATATTAGGAGTATGTAAATCAGAAAGCGTCTGCATCTCTACATACATGTCATACATCCAATTGCATTCATATTGCCCTAATTACTAACGAAAACGTATCCATACGTGGTCTCTAGGCCTACGGACTGATCTTCTGGATATTGACCTGATTACGGCTTGGCTTTCGAGTGCTCTCGGTTGATGCTTCGTGCATTAGACACCGGCGCTGTAGAAGTTACTAATTGCAACTGCAATGATTCATTCATTCATTCATTCGAGGATTTGTATAGCGCTCCTTCAAAGGAACTACTCAGAGGCGCTCCCGACACAGGCACGTTCAAATAAATGTAATTTTTAAAATATTGACTTGTTTACAGCTTGATTTCGGTTGATGCCTTGTCCATTAGACACCGCCAGCGTATTAGAAGTTACTAATAAGAACGTGGTACATGCTCCATTAAGTCAAAAAAGTGCATTCAGCTGAACGGCTTCAGAGCGATCGCCCTTAATGAGAACAGGCGACTGGCGGTCATTGTGTGGGTAATCAAACAGGTAGCCAATTAGGACCGTTGCTCGCGGTAAAGGAATAATGAGAACAGTGATGTCATGTTTCCGAATAAAATAATAAACTGACTGACAGATAGACAGACACAGGGATGGATGGACGGACGGATGGACGGAAGGGCGGATGGATGGATGGACGGATGGATGGATGGACGGACAGACGGACGGACACATAGACAGACCTACACAGACAGACCTGAACAGACAGAGAGACAAAAGGACGGATGGACGGACGCATAGACAGACCTACGCAGAGACACAGACAGACAGACAGACAGACAGACGGATAGACGGATAGTAGGACGGTTTTAGCATACTGGTGGAACCAAGGCAATTGTCTACTTTTAACATACTGACAAGGAACTCATGCAACCGCGTAATTTTTAACGTACTGGTAGTACCCCATGCAATTTAATTTTGCCCACAAGCTCTGAATTAGCCGTTTCAAGCGTCTTTAATAATTTATTCGAGCATTTTCACAAAATCTAAGAGACCAATTCTATCTCGATACAAAGAGAAATGGACAGAAAACAATAAAAGTATGAAAAATAATAAAAAGTAATTAAATAAATTGATTAGTTATTACTTATGCCTTTCCAGAAATTAACGACCTTTAAAATTTCCAATAATAATCTCAAGATGTTTGATTTTATAAATCTTAGGAACCAGTCCAACTCCTTGCCGTCTGAACCTTCCACCGACAGTGATCGGTCAGTGCACTCATTCTGCAGCTAAGTTTGCCAGGGGGCGAAAGTGTAGCAGATAATCTCGAAACATCCTCTGGCGGGATTTGAACCCCCGACCTATGCGGCTTACACTCCGGCACACTTACCGCTAGATTAACACACAAAGCTAATTAGTAGCTTCTGTTTAATTACGCTGTGTTATCACAAGGATGATTAACGTCGCCCTCCTCCTTTATGCAGACTTGGCACTGGCATTAGGCCTACCAGAGCACGGGAGGTACAGAATATTCCCGATTCGACCGGTAATCAGCTTACCGGTGCCTACCTGTTTCATTTCTTCTCGCGCCGTATTAGAACCGTCCGTCCCCTCTGTCGCCATTGCGTCACCTGTTGCTGACGTCAATCTCGGCGTAAATATCAAAACTAAAAGAAAACAAATAATTCGTTGCGACGTGAGGTTTGCAGGTAGATAATAATTAATTCGGGCTTAAGAACGAATGAAGTATTAGTCAGATCAGGATGTCGGGGATGTGCATTGGAACTGTTCTAAGAGGAGTCTTTGATTTGCCGGTGACAGGATGTAGCGGTCAGTGAATCAAGCTAAGTCGGATCGGCGTTAATTAGAAGCGTGACACGTCGCTGGGAAGTGCGTGATGTGATTGTGACGTTGAGGCGTCGGATTTGAAGCGAGGCAGGAGACCGATAGGTCGTTGAACTTGCTCTCGATTTGACCCATCTGTAAATGCGGCAACGCGAGAGGATATCGTGGGCACGATGTGAAGCGTTAGAGACATTGACCCTAACTGTAGAGCACATACAACGTGACTGATTGAGTTATTGGCTTGCTGGTGGGTTGTTTGAGCGAGTGAATGAGTGGGCGAGTGAGCGAGCGAGGGAGAGATTAGGTCTTGGGTGGGTTAGTGGGTGAATGAATGAGTGGGTAGGTGGGTGGGTCTTGGGTGGGTTAGTAGGTGAATGAGCGAGCGAGTGAGTGGGTATAGGTGGTGGGTCTTGGGCGAGTAAGTAAGTGAGTAAGTATATTCTTTATTTGACCAGTTGACATAACGCACTCTTGTTTACATACATGTCAGATAATTAAAACATATACTGCATCCTAATAAAAAAAAGTCTTCCTCATTTGTCCATCAGCCTTAGGTATTGTCTGATTATGAGTTCTTTGGTCGCAAGGTATATCCAGTGGGTGGTAATAATCCATGCAAAACATGTCCCTGGTTACTCAAAACATCAGAAAAAAGGCAGGAGTCAGCTTTGTTACATAAGTAATCAAAAGTCGGGTTATCACTAGGGAGATATCCTAGTCGAATCAGCTTGTTCATTACCGATTGAAGTCTATTTCTATCATGTTGCCCTGCAAATTCCCACCATGCCGGGGCAGCATACAACAGTCGGGCAACCGTTGTGGCTCGTACCACATCATAGGCCATGATTGTGTTGATATAATGCGTAATGCACATAGAGATTGCTTTGCCTTACTGCATAATCTACTTACATGTATATGCTGCTCAAACTAAGGGTTTAAGAAATCTGGACTCCCAGAAAATTTACGCTGCATACCCTTGTCACACCAGGAGTTACTGCAGGCAAGTCAATCCACCCCATCGGTCTTCTTATTATTATTTCAAACGTTTTTATTAAAGTTTAGTTTAGGGTTACAGTTAGCTGCCCATTTTGCTACGTATTCTAGCTCTGTTTTTACTGTATCTCCATTGGTGGGTGAATAAGTAAGTGAGTTGATGGTTTCTCTAGTGGGATAATGGGTGAATGAGTGGGTAGGTCTTGAGTGAGCGAGTGAGAGAGTGAGTGGGTAGGTGGTTGGGTCTTGTGGTGGGTGAGTGGGTGAATGAGTGAGTGGGTAGGTGGATGGGTGAGTCTTGGGTGGGTTAGTGGGTGAATGAGTGAGTGTATGGGTAGGTGGGTTTTGAGTGAGTTAGTGGGTGAATCAGTAAGTTGATGAGTTTCTGTGGTGGGTTAGTGAGTGGGTGAGTGGGTAGGTCTTAAGTGAGTGAGTGAGTGAGTGAGTGAGTGTGTGAGTGAGTGAGTGAGTGAGTGAGTGGGTAGGTGGGTGGATATTGGATGAGGGAGTGGGTTTATGTGTGAGTGGGTTGATTGGTTTCTTGGGTGGCTGTGTGTGAGTGGGTGAATGAGTGAGTGGGTAGGTGGGTGGGTTTATGAGTGAGTGGGTTGGTGGGTTTTTGGGTGGGTGACTGAGTGAGCGTGTTAGAGACTGAGTGATAGACTGACTAATTGACTGGTTGGCTGTTTGGCTGGGTGGGGGATTTGATTGATCCCATTACCTAGTTTTCTGATTCATGCCTGACTGGAAGATTGAGTGATAATTGGACTGATTGACTGACTAACTGACTGACTGACTGACCCGACCGGTTGGCTGACTGGGTGACTGGTTGGGTGAATAACCTTCTCTCTGGTTAGCCTGGCTGGCTGAGTGACTGGATGATTGATTGACTGGTTACATTTGAGTGATTGACGGACTGCAGCCAATCAAGTCACCGTTTGATAGATTCGAGCATGTGAGGGTTTGACCGGGTGAAAAGAAGCTGTTTCTCAAAATGTTGACGAATTTTAGGCTGGCAATGTAATGTAATATAAAATAACGTAATATAATGTTGCGACTTGATCCAAAGCATTGCACTGTTAGAGCAAGGCAGGCTTTGAAATCGAAACCGAAATTGCTGTCCCGTCCATGTTTGGAAACTGATTAGCTTTCCCCTTACGTCAGAATTGCTATTTAAAGCGTCATTGTTTTAGATATAGACGAATTGTCATACTGACACATCGAATAAATCTCAAAAATAAGGAATAACCCCTTTCCTCATGCAAACTGACCACATTCAAGATTCAATCTTGAACAACTCCTTCTCTGTGCACCTTGCATCGAACTCCAGATTCAATTGCTAGTATTGCAGAAAATATCCGAGTTTGAGTCCATTCGAAAAATATAATGCGTTGTTAAGGTCCAATTAATGCGAACAAAACCTTCAGGACAAAAATATCAAGAGCATTATTTTCTGATCGGAAGCTTCAAAATTAGCAAACTGTACGATTATAAAATGTCATCTTTTGAATATCAGTCTCCTACCTCTTGCAGATCAATGACAGTTTGTTTAAAACCATCCAGTTAACACTGGGCTAATGCGTAAAGATGTCGTTACTGGTATACCAAGCAACAAGTGGTCTATAGATAGATAAACAGTTTGTATGTATGGAAAGCGAAACATGTCATAAATACAGTGTAAGTACTATTAAGAGGTTGGAAAGGTTCAAAGGTACCAACGTCACTAAATCACTGTTCAAATAATACATAGGCCCCTACTTACATAATAATTATTTACTTGTTTGTACTTTATTTCGCCATACAGGTCTTGATGAGCGAAATAATATAATAATAATAATAATAATAATAATAATAATAATAATAACAACAACAACAACAACAACAACAACAATAATAATAATAATAATAATAATAATAATAATAATAATAATAATAATAATGATGATGATGATAATAATAATAATAATAATAATAATAATAATAATAATAATAATAATAATAATAATAATAATAATAATAATAATAATAATAATAATAATAAGAAGAAGATGATGATGATGATGATGAAGAAGAAGAACAACAACAACAACAACAAAAACAACATTAATAATAATTATAATAAACAATGTAAGATGATAATAAAGATGATGATGACGATGATGAAAAGCAATCAAATATAGACGGAGATCAAACTTTAATAAGTGCTAGCGACTTAACTTTCCTTAGCTTCAGCACATGAGGATGGTGCATGGCCAGTCCTCTCTCCGTCGAAGGCTCCGCCCAAGTTTCCTATGGTTGGCAGGTTGTGTTGGAATTTCGAAACACCTGTATTGGTGAGTTGAACCCGTGACCTTGGACTCACAGTCCAACACGTTCACTACTGGACTGTTGCGAAACCCTTTCTGAATTTGCTTCAGCAAGCCATACGCATGTTATTATTAAGCATCCATTAAACGTCATTATCCTATGGAAAGGCATCAGCCGATGGCGCTGAGCAATTGTGAGTGAAGGACTTGCTCAAGGTCCCTGCACAGTAACCGTCTCAGTGGAGGAGTTTCGAACCCACATTCCCCACGTTACAAGGTAACCTGATATATGAACTATTAATCGACTATCATGTCCCATCCTTATATAGCAACAGTCGATGCCGTTTTAAAGGTGTATAAGGCGAGCGCTATAGGCTAACCAATCGGCTACAGTAGACCACAGTTTACTTATACACCCATGAAGACTTTCTCAAATAAGGGAAATAAATGTGACGGTACCGGAGGCTCATTAATGGCTTATTATTATTCCACAGTTTAACGTCGTCCTATGACATCAAAGGCCGTCGACGACAATTCAGATCATACACAGTACAGTAAAATGAAGTTATAACATCTGTAAGACACCATTTAAAGGTGTCAGAATTTCAGAACTGAATTTATAATGTCATTAGTGTTCATTGCTAAACAGCATAAGATAATACAGCTACTAATGTCAATTACACATGAACTGTAATAAGACATTTTAAACAATATTTTGCATCAATTATCATAAAACATGAAATTTTAGATGTACAAAAAAAATTCTTGATGAACATTCTCAGTGCACATGGTATTCTTAATCTATTTATTTGAGCAGTAAAAAAAAGTTTTATTACAAGTTTATAAGACAAGTAATTTTCGTATTCATGAGATTCCCATTCTACTTATGTATTTTCAAGAGTAAAATACAACCAAACAGTAATAAAGAAGTAAATTTGTAACAACTAAATTACATTATTTCTTTAACATGTGATACAGACTTGATAATAAGAGAACTACCATTTCAATACAGATTCTCAAGCTACCACTTCAATCTTCAAATTATTATTTATATTTATCACACATGCAACAAGAAGTCTTTTTATATTTATCACACATATTTATCACACATGCAACCATTACACCAGACTCTCATTCACTGGCGAATGTTTATATAGTAATTATTGAATACAATCACGCAACTGTGGACAACCCACAATGTCCACAACCATAACATGAAATTCTTATTCTACTCTTCAATTTGACACAGCAATCAAATGATATAATAAAACCATATTATAGAAATAGTTGAAGCATTTGGGAAAAGACAAGGCAGGCCTAACCTATACCACACATAAAGGAATATCTGTTTACATAAACTTTTATATACAACAGTATTTACATAATTTTTCCTTTAGTAATAAGGTTTATAAGCCTAAAAACTTCACTTTGCATACATCCTACACCATCATTAATGGCTTATAGTGTCCCATCCTTATATAGTGACGGGTAACGCCGTTTTAAAGGTGTTGAAGACGAGCGCTCTTACCAATCGTATAGAGTGTCCACAGTTTATATAAACACATCGAAGACCTTCTAAAAGTACAAACTAGTCGCCGGTAGTAGTAGTAGTAGTGCTTTCAGTTTAACGACACTGTATGATTACAAAGATCATTAGCATCGCCCTCCACCTTTATCCAGGCTTGGGACTGGCACTGCCAGAGTACGAGCAGTGGCAGAGTTAGCCTATTAGTCGATTAGTTAATAGTTACTAGATATTGCCCGTCCTGAGACGGATTTATTTTTAAATCGCGCGATCAGTTAGTAGTCTACTCGTAACTCTATAGAAGTAATATGCTGAGATTACAGGGCGAGCTCTCTACGTCCATTTTTATTATTTTGTTAACGATAGGCTAGGGCCTACTTTACCTGGCTTTTCAGATGCATGCTGGCGCAAGTTATACGCTCGTGAATAAGCTGGTGCCCGTGCAAAGCTTTAGAGTAGCGCTTCAGAAATTTGGAGTTTACGATTACGATTACGATTGAAAGATAGCCTACACGTACGGTGCAAAAGCTTAAATTTATTTTCGGGTTAATTTCGTGACTTCGACCCCATCTTGCCTTCTATTATATGTTGGACCATCCTTCTATAAGTTACTGTAGAACAACGTTCTCGTGTTGTGTGTGTGTATATATATATATATATATATATATATATATATATATATATATATATATATATATATATATATATATATATATATATATATATATATATATATATATATATATATATATATATATATATATATATATATATATATATATGCTCCATCATGCTCGACCTGATGAAATTGGCCCGTTTAAAGTCGTTCGTTTCCGCCTGTTCGCCAACCAAGTAATTAGTTTAAGACCGTTTAAAGCCGTTAGTTTAGAATAGCTAGTTTAGTTAGTTTAGAATAGCCGCCCTTTAGGATACGGTATATTTAAATTTACTTTGAAGTCTTAAACAAACGATAGGGTGTCACAATATAGTAGTAACTTAAAAACTGTTAGTCGCCTATCGCGTTCAATCTTTATATATTATAGCAATGGTTGACACCGTTTTAAACGTGTCGAAGCTGAGCGTTCTAATCATCGTATATGGCGTCCAGCAGTTTATATTTACACATATTCAAGACCTCAAATAAAGGTGTGTAAGAAAGAGCGCGTGCTTAATAACATTATTAGCCTATCGCGTTCCATACTTACATAGCAGCTGTGTCACCATTTCAAAGGTGTCTAAAGCGGGCACCCAGCAATCTAATACCGCGACTCACAATTAGCTGTAGGCCCTAGTAGGCCCCTATTATCTGCACCGAAAATTTATCAACCTCAAAATCTTCTTTTAAAGGCCTTTAGGCATAGGCGCGCCTAAAGCCCCCAAATCTCGGAGGGCCCCAACATAAAAAAATTTTCATTTATAAAAATATTACATTTAGGAATTTTGAGCAATTTTAAATATAACCTATTTTCTAATTTTTACAGTTGAGCGTTCACATGAAAGTATATTATTGCAATTTATATTGTTTCGTTCATTTGGGCCAATAATTCCTTTCTGTTCGATTCTGCAACATAATATCATGCTCAGTAAGGCCCCAAAAAGTTTTGCGCCTAGGGTCCCGTTTTCTGTAAACGCGACTCTGCCTTTAGGACGCCATTTGCTAATGTAGGCTTGTCCGAATATTTCATGTACCAATCAGGATCGTCATGTGTCACCTTAGTTATACGTGGATACATCAGTAGATTGGTACGGAGAACTTCATTCAGCGCCGTTTCGAGAAATTGTTCAGCGTCGATGTCACTTGTCCAGAAAGCCGAAATAAGACGATGAATCACTGTTGAACTACACGTACTTTGACATACATACATCAGTGGCGTCATTAGGGTTGGTGTCACCCACTGCTGTAAGCCAGGGTGTCACCATATGGACCTCCTCCCTTACCTTTAGTCCCATATCAGACCATACAGTAACCTTAGTAATGTTCTTTTTGTAAATTGATACCGATACAGCACATGTAAGCTGGGCTTACGAAAATTTTTTAATGTGTTTGTTGTCACCTATTATTGTTAATTAAAAATAATAAATTTCTGGTGAAATTCTGTGCAAATTTTTTTAGACAGTCATTTTGTCATTTTGGCGTCACCCCTTTGAAGGTGTCACCCGGTGCGGCCCGCACCCTACGCACCCCCTAGTGACGCTGCCGACATACATAACATACATACAAACTTCATTACACACATAAATCATGCCAAAAATGGCTTTGGCAGTAAGCAACAACACAGGCTGCTTGCGGGAAAAAACACAGTTGTTGCTTCCGCGCCCTACCGAACCAATTACGTTCCCGATTTCTCCAGCACTTCGTGTTATATATAACATGGCTACGGCACCCGTAGCAAACAGCGCATGAATGCGGTGACTGCACTGACCACAGCGATTGTTTTCATAAACCGATTGCTCCAGTCGCAGCTAAGGAACTATGGACTTAGGCTATAAGTCGAGCGTTAAGGACCTACGATGGAAGATGTTCTTTTGAAAGCATCCAAGTAACCGCCAGGGAATTTCTCTAGGTCTCCAGCCACCTCACTTGGACCGTCATTCGGTATCACAGGACACTCTGACTTGACGCAGCGCTCGTGAAACTATAGTTGGTGACCTGCGTTTAGTTTGTAGGCAAGGCTTTAGAAATTTCGAGAATACGATTAAGTCACGTTTGCGATTGGTTGTTCTTTTTCAAGATCTGACTCTTGTACGGAACATGTTATTTAGTCCTATAATGAAGGGAATCACTGATGCATTTGATCCGAACCTAAATCTGAAGAACGTAATATCATCTGTGCCGATATGAAGAAGAGTATGCCTTTGGCAGATCTTAAAAGGTACGTATACGCCCTATTGTATGTATGCATATATGTATATGTTACAGGGAATGTGTATTTTCAGGGAATATGTATATTCCCTGAAAATTTCAGGGTATATGTATATTCCCTGATTCACTCAGGGAATGCATACATTCCCTGAAAAAACCAGGGTATATACTAGGGCTGCGCGTTAATCGTCGTTAACGCCCGCGATTAACGCGTTAAAAAAATTTGCGATTAATTTTTTTAACGCATTAACGCAAAGGACGCATTAAAAGTCTATCTAAAATAAGAATTCAGTTTTGTAATCAGTACTCTTCAAGTAATCGGTTATCGCCCACTCCTGTTGAGTCACGTAGCACTTCTCGCGTGGAACAGTGCACGTCCTGCCTGTGTACATCCGGTCCTTCGGCGCATGTTCTTTCATTTTTTTGCATTCAAACAAGCGCTTTGATTTATGAAAATTTTTAAAAGTGGAACAATGGAGTCGAAGAAAATAGGCTAAACAGTTATGGATGGACAGTTTACATTCAAAACTGATAAAGTAGTTGTTTGTCGTGAATTTAATTATCACCGCAGTAATTCGTCGCTGTCTGCGTACGAATCATTTATTTCAAAGTTTCCGAAACTGGGTCGCTATGCTCTAGCAAGTGGGTCGCCAAATTTTTTCGAGAAATATTTATTTTTTTGCAACAACAACATTTGACTATGATTGGGCTATAACTTGCTGGATTGCAATAAACTGTAAACTGTTTTAACCTAAGTTTCCTTTTAATGCTTTAAATTTCTAATCGCTGTACGTAAATCCGCATATTTCGATACCAATTTACGAAGCAAATTTTAGTACACAATGCTTAATTTTACACAGTGGGTATCGAGACTCCCAAGATATTCACAATTGGGTCGCGACCCAGAAAAGTTTGGGAACCGCTGAATTATTTAACATACCACTTTACATAACGTAGTTGGTTTAAAATCATAAAAAATTGAGAATCTTCATTTAGACATTTGAATTTTTTATTCTGGACCCTTAAAAATTAACTTTAAAAAATCTCATGAAATATGCGATTAATTAATCGCGTTAATTTTTTTAATCGTGCGATTAATCGCGATTAAAAAAATTAATCGAAATGCAGCCCTAGTATATACATATTCCCTGAAATCTTCAAGTGATTTCTATACACATTCCCTGAAAGCTTTCAAAGACACAGCGACATAAAGTCAACAGTAGGCCTAGGGCTAGTGCTTAGCTA
>OY744617.1:36861688-36999188 GCA_963556255.1 Allolobophora icterica | reverse complement strand
ATGCAGAAAAACAAGTAGACTGAAGGACTCGCATATTGCAAAGGTGCGATTTGCAGAGGAAGGGATGATGTCCCATTCACTGGTTCAGACCACATCTCATCAGACAATATATGTCTCATGGGACAATACAGGCTTCTTATATATGTGTGTTTGTAATTGAAATAGCAAGCTCCAGAGTTCTAATGCGCCACAGTAAATCTAAGCTCAGGGAGCCAGCTTATTCGCGAGCGCTGCGTCGTATCGTAGGGTTTGTCCAGAGCTACACAGTAGAGGGCCACGTCCGGTTGCCATGCAGAGAGACCAGAAGGAGGAGGTATAGGCAATGCTAAGACGTTAAGGACAAGGAGGCTTGGAACATGGAGGATCGGATGGATTATGGTAGGAATTCTTTAACAGGCGGGACTTTAATTAAGAGTGAAAAGGCTGTGGGGAATGAAAAGCCTGTGGGGATGTATGTAGTACTATGTACATGTGTATTAAAGCTCTTATTGTGCTCAATTAAAACCTCACAAAGGCGCTGCAACATGACTATGTCACAGTTCTGAGCAGTTGCGTCTTTAGATGAGACGAAAAACTTTCTTCGGCTGTTAGCGGATGCAGAGTTTAACGACATCTTATGGGAACAAAGTCCATTGGCGTCGGCAGAATTTTTTGGCATAAATACTATTATTGCTTGTGGCGGAAGAGTTTGAATCTTCGGATAATGACTTTCCTAGGTTTTTGGGGGGATAGTGTTAGGTACAGAGATGGTTAGGAATTAGATTGGAAGCTGTATAAACAACTACAAGTACTGTGGATAAACGGCCCTGCTTTTAGGACAGAGGTTTGTCAAATAAATTTCCTACGCATGGCTTTGAGTTGTTTTTTACGCCTATCATTTCATTAACAGATTTCTATCCATTTGGTCTGTCAACGATGGTTAGTACGATCTGCTCTTCTGTGTGTGTTTTATGTCGATCACGATTACGCGATTATCGTTTTTTGCTCTGTTCTGTCGGATTGGCAGCGTAGAAGCTTCCGTATTATACGTATGCTCTCTCTGGTCTCTCTGGAAACCGTACTCGGATCTTCCCTTGACATCTCTGGACAACCCCACTGACTTAACGCAGCGCTAGTGAATAAGCTGGTGCGCATAAGATATACCGCGATACGCCTGGACATTTTTGAATGTTGTCTTTGTTAGTACACTGTATGTGTAACTATCTCTACATCTTTCTCTCTGTCTTCTCTCGCTCTCTCAGTTTCTCTGTCTGTATGTATGTCTGTCTGTCTGTCTGTCTGTACGTCTGTCTGTCTGTCTGTCTGTCTGGCTTCAATTCAAATGCTTTCCTCTGTCTTCCTACTGTTGTAGATCATCATCATCGTTGTCGCCGCCGTCATCATCATTATCATTATCCCTATCATCATTATCAATATTATCAACCTCATTATTATCATCATCATCATCATCATCGTCGTCATCATCATCATCATCATCATCATCATCATCATCATCATCATCATCATCATCATCATCATCATCATCATCACCATTATATTATCATATTAAGGTGTTTTAAAGCGCAAGCCATATAACTAAACACACCTCAAACTGGCTAACCTTAATGCTCTATCTTTAAAACCCTCAACACGTTCCTATTTAGCAAACAGCGATTAGCCCGACTCACATCAATCAATCAACGGCGATGCTTTGAGGAAGTCGGTCCTGTTTGAGACTGAAGTAGGCCCAGCCATTACACCTCCTTGACAGACGCCGAAGAACACTCGTCCGAGATGGGGCCACCGTTCGGCCAACACTTCAAACTGTTGACAGGAGGAGGTTGGGACTGACTGAGCAAGCTTTTACTTCTGAAAGGCCGCAATAACCACGGAAGTCTATTTGAACGGCGCGCGGGGTCTGTTATTGAAGCTACTGAGAGGAAAAATGAACAGGAATCTGAAGAAAAGAATGGTAGAGACACTGGTGTGGAGTGTGGTGTTGTACGGATCAGAGACATGGACCATGAAGAAAGAGGACATAAAGAAACTGGAGGCGTTCGAGATGTGGATTTGGAGAAGAACGGAGAAGATCAGCTGGATGGAACATAAAACAAATGAAGAAGTTATGGGAAGGATTGCGGAACAAAGATCCTTGATATAAGCTTACACAGTAAGAAAGAGGCAGAGGAAATGGATCGGGCTGACAGGGGACTCTCTCTCTCTCTCTCTCTCTCTCTCTTAAGAAATATTATCGAGGGAAGAATGGAGGGGAGGAGGACAAGGGTAGACCAAGAATGATGATGCTGGATTGGATGATGAAGAAAGGATACAGTAGACTCAAAGAAGAGGCTCAACGTCGAGAGGAGTGGCGACGTCGGACGTTTGAACCTGCCTGAAGGTAGAGAACCAGAAGAAGAAAGACCGCATAAACCACGGCAGTCTATTTGAGCGCCGCGTTGGGTCCATTCGGTAGAGCGCTGTGTCCTAAGTGCAACGATTGCGGTTTCGAGTGTGCTTGGTGTAATGACCGAGGACATGTTGTTTCTGAGGACTTGTCGTCTGGCGCCTCAGAGACAGGTTTACTGGCCTAGAGCTCGTAATATGTAGTCTACAAAAATGAATAATTAAATTTTATCTCTTATTGGTTTTGATATTTAAAATATAAGCCGAAAGTGTAACTTAAAACTTTGTTAATTTTTCATACAGTATTAATTAATCTATTATTATTAATTAGCAAGTTCAATAGAGCTGGTGTCTAATGAAGAAGGCATCAAGCGATGGCGCACCAAAGCCAAGGCCTAATCATTTCAGCATCCAGAGGTCAGTCCGGCGAGGTAGAGAGAGACAGTCCATGGTGGATAAGCAATTTTGAAACAGAGACGCCTTTTAAGCAGGGCTTCATGACAGTGTTTTGACAAATTACTTTCCAACGCATCGCATCGGAGCCTTTTTCCGCTTATCATTACAGTGATTAATTTTCTATGCACTCAACCAATTACCCTATTACTGAGCAGTGAGCAAGTCTATCAGTCTATTAGTCTATTAGTCGGAGGCGCTTCGGGGTGTGTATACTAGGGCATAACCGGAAATTTCCTCGGACATTCGCCTCGGCCGAATATCCCGTTACTCGACACTATTCGCCTACTCTACACACGAATAGTTGCAAATGAAATTTTTTAACTTATTCCGTTAACCGAATTTGTAGGCTCATAGTATCAGCTTTCAGCTTCATCTAGCATATTCATTTTGAAGATGAAAAGTACAAAAAACACTAACACCAGAAGTCCACAACGGAAGTCCATTTCAATGATTATTTATTTCTAAAATTCAAAATGTATTAGTCAGTTACTAAAAAGTCAAAAAATTTATCTCGCTTATTATTTATTACATGAAAACGTGAAGTTTCGCATATGGAACACATGGTACTCGATTCGTACCCGGATCTGGCAAATAGTACATCCAAATACTCGGATTCGGTACTCGGTGGAAAATGTCTACCCGGTTATGCCCTAGTGTATGGGTCGACCTCGATAACACGACTGTCGGTCTAAATCTGTTCTGTGACTTAACTGGGGATGCATGGATGATGAACATTACTAGTGAAATTATACTAAACGTGCATCGATATTGTAATCATCATCTTCATCATAATCGTTGTCGTCGTTGTTATCATCATCATCATCATCACCGTCGTAATCATTGTTGTGATGATGACCATTTTCACCACCATCGCCGCCATCACCACCTCTACTATTACCACCATCACCACCTCTACTATCACCACCTTCAATGCAACGAAGACATTTGGAAACTAGATCATCGGAATATATTCTGTTCGTTTACGTCTAAAAGTTACCGTTAACATTCTGACTTAAAGTTCCGACTTAAAATACTTACTTAAAATTCTGACTTAAAATTCTAACTTAAAATTCGGATTTAAAATTCGGACTTAGCGTTTTGACTTAAGCTGCTGCCTTAAACTTCTGACTTCAAATTCAGATTTAAAATTCAGAATTAAAATTCGGACTTAAATTTCGGACTGTCTTGATTAGAAAAGTCAACAGATCTATTGTCTTTCTGTGTTTTGGCTGTCAGGTCGTTTGAACTGTAACACTCCGAGAGTTCTACATTATTCACAAACCCTGTTGCTGAGCACGAATTACAAGGTTCCGATCAAATCGTTGCTAAAGGAAAGCCTAGCAGCATGAAACCGGTTTCGTATTCGACGATAAACTGGCAGAACGCGTCTGGAACCCACATTTCTACAAACGAGACATCCGATAACGGAACATCCGACGACTACGAAGCTTCCGGTTGGCCGACAACCTCAACCTACGTCATTTCATGTTGCTACGGAATAACTTCCGTTGTGGGTGTTGTCGGAAACGGGGTCATCTTGTTGGTGTTTGTCGTTGAGCGGAAGCTGTTGCGGAACAATTTCAACCTGCTGATACTGAACCTGACGCTGGCCGATCTGTGCATTGCCCTGCTGGATCTGCCGTTCCAGCTGATTGCCAATCAGTGGGGTTACTGGCCTTTCCACGCCGTAGAATGCGCGCTGTTGATTTTCTGCGACTGGGGAATGACTTTCATCAGCATTTTCACCCTCGTTGCTATCTCAATCGACAGGTATTGGGCTGCCTGCTGGAGTCAGAATTACCGCATTCACAACACGAGAAAGCGTACGCTCATCTGTATTGCACTGATATGGTAAGTTCCTTTGCTAATGTTTGCAATGTGCAACAATGAATGAATGAATGAATGAATGAATATTCGTTTATTGAACTTCAAAGCTGAAATAACTCAACTTGAACAAGATGTTACTTTAATTAAAACCACTCTATCATGCAGACGTTGCGAGTTCGAACCCCGGCGCAAGTAAAAAGGTAATAGTTTATTTTCATTTCACGAAGAAGACAATCCCACAATTAAAAAATACTTCCTCTTTTCAGCAAACGCTTAAAGGCCGTTTTCTTCGATTGTGGTCTCATTGTGTTAGGTCGGGGGCGCCTCTGATGAGTCTCTCTTCAACTGGTGCTATATAAATTCGCAATTACCATTACCATTACTTAATTCACCCAACTGAAAATATCAATGTCACTATTGAAAGTAAAAACATAAGTCTAGAATTAACTGAAAGAAGTTACATTTTGATCCAACTGAACGCAAGGATTCTACGATCAGTTTCCGCTGTTCAGGATTCTTCTGATGGTGACCTGGACTCCTGCCTACCTCCTCGATCGAATACACGTCGGCGACGAACAACGACAATACTGCGATTTCTCTCTCAGCGACAACCCCGTCTTCGCCTTCTTCGTCATCGTTGCCGGCTACCACATTCCCAGCTTCGTCATGATCTTCTGCTACGCCAAGGTCTACCTGGCCGTTCGCAAGGCCCGCAAGACGGTTACTCCTTCGACGACCGTAATAACGGTCAATCCTGCATCCACGTGTGCGGAAAAGGACTTGAAAACCGTCGAGGAAACAAGCCGGGATGTGAAACCCCCAACAGAGACGACACCCAACCCGATCGCTTCCATCTCAAGGTTTCTCTCGGTGACTCCGAGTCCGACGATGCTGGGACACGGCAGCGTCGAAAAAGTTGAGACCTGCCGCAGAGAGATGAAGGTCTTTCGAAGTCTAAGCTACATCGTCACGGCGTACCTTGTGCTCTGGACCCCGTGCCATATCGTCGTCGACGTACTCTGCTTCGAACCGAGTCTCGTTTCCGATGATCTGTACTCGTACGTCAGCGCCCTGTGCTACGTCAACTCTGCTCTCAATCCTCTTCTCTACGCTGCGTCCAACGATCAGATGAGAAGAGCTATCCGACGCACCTTCTGCTGTGGCACACGAAGACGTTGAATGCATTCATTCATTCATTCATTCATTCATTCATTCATTTATTCATTCATTCATTCATTCATTCATTCATACATTCATACATTCATACATTCATTCATTCATTCATTCATTCATTCATACATTCATTCGTTCATTCATTCATTCATTCATTCATTCATTCATTCATTCATTCATTCATTCATTCATTCATTCATACATTCGTTCATTCATTCATTCATTCATTAATACAGAGCATCCTGTTAAAGATAACTACTCTGAGGCGCTCCCAGTCCAACCCCGGTGGAAAATAAGTTTTCGAGTGTTTGTAGAAAGTGTATGCGGAGTACCTAGCTAAGATGAACCACAAAGATCCAAAGGGAGTATCCTTCACAGGTGTATGACCCAACCACCGAAAAAGCAGCCCGTTTAGCTGGCTGTTCAGATTACAGAAGTTAGAGATATAGTCTGTTATGGATTTAAATTTAAATGTAAAAGCGAACGTTTTCCAGAGCGACCGCATGGCCTGGACCCTGGTCATCTTTCAACGAAATGATCGAGTGAGATCCTTCATCACCGTTGACCGTTTGAATGGGTACCACGCCATTTTAAGGACCCCGTGTACGGACCGTGCTAGACTGAGATTAAAATCTGTTGAATACGTCACGAACAGCATGTGACGTGCGCTGTAAACACTGTAAGATAACGGGTCTATTTTTGCGGTGGATGGGTGTCGCCTTCGATGTGGATATTATTTATGTGCCGCGTGAGACCACCAGAAAATCACAGATTCGTTATTATCAACGGCGAGCAATGACCTGCAGCATGTTTACCGTGTGTAAGAAGTAGCCGATTGATTGGTTAGGGCGCTCGCCTTGTAACGCGGAGAATGCGGATTCGATCCTTCTCCACTGAGACAGTTACTTTGTAGGAACCTTGAACAAGTCGCAGCCTTCATTCACAATTGCTCATCGCCATCGATGTTCCATCGCGTGGTTGTGTGTGCAGTTCTGAAGTTTGGAAGGAGGGCAGTGTATCAAATACAATTGAATATGCCCGACCTTCAGACATCGGCTTGAAACCGAATTTAACGTTACCTGTCCAGCTAAGTTGCTTTGACTGGGCGCCTGTGAATAAGCTGTTTTTGCACGACAATTAGGGTTCCGTTGTTGCTGAGGAAGTCCGGAGATTACGATTAAGATTACGATTACAATTACGATTACAATTACGGTTACAGTTATTATTGCGATTACGATTACAATTACGATTACAATTACTATTACAGTTATGGTTACAATTACGATTATTACTACGATTATTATTATTATTATTATTACGATTTTTATTACGATTACAATTATGATTACGACTACACTTACGATTACGATTACAGTTGCGATTACGGTTATTCTTACGATTACAATTACGATTACGATTACAGTTATGGTTACGAGAGTTGCTAGGGAAGACATCCGAAACTGAGTCACGCTGAGTGACACAAAGACATGACGATGATGCTAATTAAAGATCGACAAATGACGTCTTCATTTGTCTCGAAACTCAAACAACTGAAAGCAGAAAAGATGTTGATGGCATTTCGAACAAAGCGTTAAATTTCAAAGGCGGCATCACAAGCAAAAACATCTAATTTTCAAACTAATGAATGCATATTTTCGTCTCATTAATTGGAATTGGTCATGCCAGAATATCAACTCTTCGCTCTGATAATTAAAGCTCTCAGCAGGATCAGCATGATGACGACATTTCAACAGAATTCAGGATGTTTAATTAGACAAAATTGAGACGGTTAAATTAGAAAACTCTCACAATGTATCTCAGGTTACTTATTAATATTTGTTGATTATCCCCCGGAGTGTAGCTTTTTGCCAGGTGAGGCGTTTTAGATTAAGACTTGTTTATGCCTTAGGCACGGGGTTATTAATAACAGCAGGAAGTGTTTTGCCAGTATTATATAGCTAATTATAATTTTATTCACATATTACTATAGCAACCCCATGAAGACTCATCAGAGGAGTACAATAGCAGTGTTATATTCCAATGTAAATATCCGGAGTGTGTTTTCCGCAGTCCCATAGGGTAGCCTGGAAAACAGCCATGGCTGTGAAGTGTCAATGACTTCACTTTCTTAGCCTCACCTAAAATTAGACCATCCATTCACCCATCCATCAATCCACCCACCCACTCATCCACCCATCCATTCAAATCTCCCATCCTATCTTCAATCCATCCCTCCATCCATCACTCCTGCCCCCCCATCCACCCACCTACCCATCCATCCATCCATCCATCCATCCATCCATCCATCCATCCATCCATCCATCCATCCATCCATCCATCCATCCATCCATCCATCCATCCATCCATCCATCCATCCATCCATCCATCCATCCATCCATCCATCCATCCATCCATCCATCCATCCATCCATCCATCCATCCATCCATCCATTCATCCAACCATCCTTCCATCCATCCATCCATCCATCCATCCGTCCGTCCGTCCGTCCGTCCGTCCGTCCGTCCATCCACCAACCTATCCACCCATCCATCCAATCTCCCATCCATTCTTCCATCCATGCATCCATCCATCTATCCCATCCATCCATCCTTCCATCCATCCATCCTTCCATCCATCCATCCATCCATCCATCCATCCATCCGTCCGTCCGTCCATCCACCAACCTATCCACCCATCCATCCAATCTCCCATCCATTCTTCCATCCATGCATCCATCCATCTATTCCATCCATCCATCCATCCATCCATCCGTCCATCCATCCAGCCATCCATCCATCCATCCATCCATCCATCCATCCATCCATCCACCCATCCATCCATCCGTCCATCTACTCATCCACCATGCTGAGAGGGTCGTTGAGAACAAAAGGAGAAATGAAACGCCGATAAAACATTCGACAAGTGTCGCCACGAACACTTTTACGTTCGAGGTCGGAAAACATAGGCCTAGTGATAGGCCTACGCCTCTGAGTAGTTCCCTCGTAGAGGCGCTATACAAATCCTCGAATGAATGAATGAATGAATGAATGAATGAATGAATGATCAGGTAACTGCTAAATTAATTGCTTTTCCTTATTTTTTTCAGTCTGCATGTTGTTTTGAGCCTCAGAAAGACCAGAGGCAAACAGACGGAGAGATACATTGATACATACCGAGAAAGACACAGGAAACGAACGAGACATAGAAACACAGAGGCATACGAAGAAGCAGACACATTGACCGTAAACGACATTAATATATCCGTCATAAAAGACTCTGGGATGAACCATCTAATCGTAATCAGTACATCATGCAATTCAATACCTTATACGATACAGTTATATTACCCTACACAATACAATACCAGGGTGGGAATTGTCGAGGTTCGGCGTTGTGAGGGGTTCAACCCCCTAGTACTATCTTTCTTAGGTCTCCAACAGTTATTTCTTCATTGCACAACACAGAGGGTCGTTTCTAACTCCCTTAGTTGTGCTAGTCTGATTTAGCATTAGTTTACTCTGAGTCTCTGACAAAGAGAAGAAATTTCATGGTGTATCATACATTCGTATTTTAATTTCTCAACAAAGGAATTCATTTTGATTCGAGTTTGACTTGCGAGACTGCTAGCGTTGAAATCAGCTGCTTTCAAATTTTGTTGACATTAGTTTGCAAAATGCAGATAAAATGTTCAACCACCGATGCAGGCTTTTTAAAATAAATTTCCCACACTGTACAATACAATATTAGGAAGGGGCCTGCATTACAAAATAAGGCAGGAAAATATGACAGAGGATGTATGAGTAGAAATGATAGCAGGGGTCAATGGATGAATGGATATTAGCAGGAGTCAATGCATGCAATTGTGCATCAGACGTCAAAGAGAGATACTGGGGAGATTGCTTTAGACATAAATTAAATATACAGTATATCCCTGCATTAAAAGAATAACAAAACATGACAATCGTCTTAACTACATCTTAACTAAACAGTTAAACTACATGCTCTACTGTGTGTGCACGCAATGAGTGTTTGAATTGCCTGTAACATAAGGAAGTTCGGACACTAGGCGGGAGGCTATTCCATAGGTCTGGGCCTTGGTATTTGATAGACATTTGACGAATATTTGTTCGGGCGTAGATGCTTCTGTAATCGTATTTATTTCTCACATTAATTGTATGCGGAATTTGAATAAAATAGGATGTAAATGAGGGAGGGAGAAGACTATTATGATATATGTACATAAATTCACAAATTTGCATAAATCTGAGTTGCATAATGTTTAGTAGGTTATATTGTGTAAATAGAGGTTTAGTATGTGAATTGTAAGGGGATTTAGTTACTAACCGTATTGCCTTTTTTGAGAAATTCTTAGGTTATTTAAGTTTGTGGTATAAGTCGAGGTCCATATAAGGTTACAATAGGTAAGATAAGGATAGATAAGAGTGAAGCATAGATTAACCAATGTGTGAGAAGGTATTATATGTGAGATTCGTTTGAGTATACCAATGTTCTTGGTTATTTTTTTAATTGATTTCCTCGATATGGACACTCCATTTCAAGTGCTGGTCGATATATACTCCGAGCAATTTAGCTGAGTTGACCTGGGGAATAGATTTATCATCTATGACTATGTCACTCAGATTGGGTGGAGGTTGCTTGTTGTTGGATCTGAATAAGATAAAGTTAGATTTGGATAGAATGAGGGAGAGTTTGTTAGCCCTGAACCAATCACTTGCCGATTTTAGTTCCCTATTTGCGATTTGCAATATCAAGAAAGGGGTGAGACAGGGATGCATTTTGTCTCCATTCCTGTTTAACTTATACGCTGAAAGAATAATGAGAATGGCGGAATTGAAAGGGGCAAAAGAGGGAGTAAAAATTGCTGGTAGGACACTAAATAATCTTAGATATGCGGATGATACAACATTAATGGCAAAAAGAAAAGATGAGCTGATAGAATTAATAAAAAGGGTGAGGAGAGAAAGTGAAAAAGCTGGCTTATACTTCAACATAAAGAAGACAAAAGTCATGACAACAGCAGAATGGGATATTTTTGAGATAGATGGAGAAGAAATAGAGGTGGTAAAAAGCTTTACTTTCCTGGGATCATTGGTTGAAAAAGAAGGAAAGTGCGATACAGAAATAAAACGAAGGATTGCGATAGGGAAAGCTGCAATGATTGGACTGGAAAAGATATGGAAGGACAAGCATGTGAGCATAGATACAAAAAAAGGCTTGTGAGAGCACTAATCTTTCCAACGGTACTGTATGGCTGTGAATCGTGGACAATGACAAAGAATATGGAGAAAAAAGTCAACGCATGTGAAATGTGGATATGGAGAAAGATGTTGAGAATATCATGGACAGAGAAAAGGACGAACGAATCAATACGAATGGAGATTGGTGTTGAGAATGAAGAGTCGTTAAAACAAAAGGCGACCAGATCAAAGCTCCGGTTCTTTGGTCATGTTATGCGATCTGATGGGTTAGAAAAGGAAATGATGCTGGCTTGTAGTGAGGGGAAGAAAAGACGGGGTCGACCAAGGAAGAAATGGATGGATGAGATTCACGGTGTAACTGGCATGAACCTGGAAGAACTAAGGGACCTGACTTCGAATAGGAAACAATGGAGAATGTTTATCATGGCGGTCGCTAGAGCTCCGAGAGTTGACAGCACAAGGTGACAAGGTGATTTGCGATTCTAAAGAGCTCTTCATATGAGGAGTTGGAGAGGAAAACATTTGTGTCATCAGCAAATTGGATGTAATGAAGTGGTGAGCTAGAGTTAGGGAGATCATTAATGTATATGATGAATAGGAGGGGCCCCAGAATAGAACCTTGAGGTACACCAAACCTGATAGGTAAGAATTTGGATAAGTTATTATTGCATAGGACCTGTTGTTTCCGATCAGTCAAGTAGCGTTTAAACCAGTCAAGTGAAGTGCCTCTGATACCGTAGTGTTCTAGCTTTGCTATGAGAATTCGATGGTCTACGGTATCAAAGGCTTTAGCAAGATCCAGGAAGATGCCTAGAGAGTATTCGTTATTGTCCATTGCTTCAGAAATTTTATCTTGGATGTCGATCAGAGACATGGTGGTTGAATGAGCCGGTTGAAAGCCATGTTGGAGTTTGTAAAGAAGATTATTGTGTTTTATATAATGAGAATAAGCGATCATACATGACTCTTTCAAGTATCTTAGAGAAGAAAGGTAGGACAGAGATAGATAGGTCTGTAGTTAGATATCTCAGTCCTGGTGTTTTGTTTATTATATTGGTGTAACCTTAGCCATTTTTAGTTCTAGGGGAACCTCACCAGTTCTCAGTGTACAGTTAATAATCTTAGCTAGTGGGTCGGATAAATATAATACATCCATTACTTGAGTAGCTATATGGGGGTCTACATCATAAATCTCAGAGCTGTGGGTAATTTTTAAGGACTTATTTATTAGCCTTTTCTCTTGTGGAGAAGTAGGTAGAGAAACAAAAGAGTTTATTGCAGATGCTGGTAGGTATTCGTTAAAGGTTAGCTTAGATGGTGGTATTTTTCCAGATAAAGTTTCTGCTAGTTCCGTAAAGTAGGTATTAAACTTAGTAGCCATGAGTTCAGGATTAGATGACAGCTTACCATCTATGTTTATTTCCTTGATTATTGAGTCACGGCAGTCTGTTTCTACTATCTTTCTAATCACTTGCCATGTTCTTTTGATGTCGTTGCTATATTTAAGAAATTCTTTAGCGTAGTAGGATTGTTCAGTTTTTAATCTAATTAGCTTATATTTATTCCTATACTTCGTGAATATAGTTTTATTCTTAACCGTGGGATTTTTTATGTAAGTAATGTATAACTTTTTTTTAGTTGAGTTCAAGAGTCCTTGGGTCATACAGGGTTGGAGAGGAGAGTTCCTTTTCGTTTATCTTTGTAGTTTCAAAGGGCAGGCTTCATCATATGCAGATCTAAATATTTGTAAAGATGTAGAGTATGATTCATTAGATTTATTTTCCTCACACAGGTCATAAACTGGTGTCCAGTCAGTTACTGTAGAGGTTAGAAGATTTTTTAAGTACAATTGTGATGCATTAGAAGTGTGTCTAACCATTTTAGTTTAATTGGGTTCGTTACAATAGGTTTGTCTATGTCAGAGTGAAGCCAAGTTATTATAGGAAAGTGATCAGAGATATCAGTAGTTATTATTGTAGAGTCAATTATACAGGAGCTTGATAATACAATAGGATACACGGTACACAGCACTAAGCAAGTCAACGCACTGCACTGAAGCGCATTCTACAGTCACACGATGGTTATTATAATTATCTCAACATATAATGAGCATAGTCAGGACCCATAGGTAGGGCCTACGTATGTTACTTCATCGTTATCGGAAAGAACCAAGCTTACACTTCATCGTTGGACCATAATCGGAAAGAACTCCGCTCAGACTTCATCGTTGGGCCAACATCGGAAAGAACTCCGCTCACACTTCATCGTTGGGCCAACAGCGGAAAGAACTCCGCTCACACTTCATCGCTGGACCATCATCGGAAAGAACCCAGCTTACACTTCATCGTTGGACCAACATCGGAAAGAACTCCGCTCACACTTCATCGTTGGCCCATCATCGGAAAGAACTCCGCTCACTCTGTCGGAATCTTAAAGGTAACGTTGGCTGACCTTTTATCTTAAGGAATAATCTGATGCTTTAGTGGATGGGTAATAATTTATTATCTACTTCTATTTTAGTGGGATATGTGAAGGATTTGTGTTTGAATCAAGTTCAAGTAGAGAGATGTAAAGATTCTATTAATAGCCTGCTTTCGTCAACACTTTGGAGTTAATTAAAATTGTCCTAATTGAAAACCTTCTTGGTTAAAATTATAAACAAATGATTAAATGTTGTCTTCCCCGCCATAGAGAAGCCAGATGCCTTCTTTAGGGCAAATCGTAATCGTAATCGTAATCTCCAATTTTCTAAAGCGTCACTGTAAAGCTAAGCGCAAAGAACCACCTTATTCACGAGCGCTGCGACGAATCCGACGGGTTGTCCAGAGATCGATGTCCATTGGTTATCCGAGTCCGATTGCCAGAGAGACCAGGGAGAGGCAGAGCAGCTGTTACGGCGGGTTTCGTTGAGGACGAGAAGGCCTGGAAGGCAGAGGATCAGATAGGTTAGGGTAGGCATTCTTGAAGAGGCAAGTATTCGCCTCATATCAGTGTCGTTATAAAGTAGTTCGGTAAAATTAACAGCACCAGAAAATGGCAGCCATTTTGCAGGCGTAGGCCTATACGGTATACAGTACCGCCGGCTCTAGGGTATTGCTTTTAGCTCCAGTAACGCTTCTCTACCGCTTGATTAACGCATACACATATACATATCCATATGTACATATACATATATAATCATACACACATACGCGTACATGTATATGTATATATAAGTCCCTGCTAATAATTATCACCTCTCCTCCGCTTGCACTCTCCTCCGCTGCTTTCTACTCACGACTGAAAACCGAACTCTTAAAGCTATCCTGTCCTGTTTATAATTCTGCGCCACCACACAACCAGGCCCGTCAACAGAAATTCTGGGCCCCTAAGCAAAGCAGCAACAGGCCTTTAAACTATCTGTAGGCTTTATGAGAAAATGTAAAATATTGAAATAATAAAAGTGCAGGAACGACCGTACGATATTTAAACTGATTGTAGTTTAAACTGATTGTAGCTAGAAGAAGAGCAGTCCCTTAAGCTAGCCCTGAGGCAGCCAGGAGTATGAACTGTTAGCGACTTCATTTTCTTGGCATCGGCATATGAAGGCGGTGGGTAGTCCCCTCCCTCGCCGTCTCATCTCTCACCGACAGTGTACGGTCAGTGTACTCATCATAGCTGAGTTGGATAGGTGTGCAGGTGGAGCTGAAATTTCTGCCCTGGCGGGGATTTGAACCCCCTACCTTTCGTCTGACAGTCCAGCGCGCTAACCACTACACTATCGAGCATTATATTGTGATTTGTCAGTATTATGGGCCATGCAATATTTGCTGAGGTTACAATGTCTATAAGCAGTGTTATAGTGTATCATTATTACTTGTTTTTCTTTAGCTATTGGCCATTATGTTCTGCTATTTTTTTGTTGATGAAAGATGCAAAAAATGTTTAAATTGAAGAAAATCATTCATAATCCTGTCGATTAAAAAAAATCTAGTTGGTCAATGCTACAATTATTGTCGTGTAGTGCAGTGAAAATGGGATTATCAGGTCTTGAAATATTCCTGCACAATAATTGTCGGCTGGATAACACTGTACTAGGCAAGGATGGAGCCTGTTGCCGCTGCACAGCACCAGAAATATGCATTAATAATGCAGTCTTTAAAATCCCCATATATTTTCTGAACACTGTTCCAACAACCACTGAACGAGGCCCCCTCCACTCCCTATAGCGGGCTGTCGGATTAGTTCAAGGAAACGGGGAGGGAGGGATTTGATAAGGGTATAGGGGAAACAGATTATATTCTGCTGTCTCTCATAATTTTATTTACTTAATTGCCCCTATATCATCGCCTGATATATATATATATATTTATTTATTTATCCTTATGGCGATGTATGACCCTGAAAGGTGTCTGCACTCTATATATATAATTATATATATATATATATATATATATATACAATCTCCATAGATAGAGATATAATATATATGTATATATAAATATTTAAAATCTTCTGAAGATAGGCCTGTACATATGATGTGCTTAAAAATGATATAATTTGTGTGACTGATGAGAGGCTCTTCCATCTAACTCAACAAGACTTCCGTCTCTTCTTCGCTCGAATAGTTGATAACTCTTTCTTCCTGCGTGCATTGCCCTCTCTTCCCAATTCTTCCCTCATTCTTCTCCATTCTGCTACACTCCGAATCCATCCAGCGTACACTACGGAATTCCAGGGGCGAACGAAGGACGGGCAATACACGTATTCGTTTAGCTGAGAACGAGGTTACCGACTCATCACTTCAACTCCCTAAGCTAGGTTCTAGCATCGAAATTTACTCGCTCTCGGCATATCTAATTCCTGGCGAAATCGAGTGCGGTGTCAAAGTTATAGTCCATTGGATAAGCCAGATCAGAAATTTTAATATTTGCGAATTTAAGTGAAAGATAACTTTGCTGGCTAATGGTTATTTTTGTAGACTGTGTAAATAATTAGAGTAGAGCAGTCCCTTAAACTAGCTCTGAGGCAGCCATGGGTATGGAGTGTTAGCGGCTTCATTTTCTTAGCCTCGGCATATGAGGGTGGATGGTCACTCCTCTCCCTCGCCGTTTCATCTTCTCACCGACAGTGTACGGTCAGTGTTCTTGTTACGCCGTGGCCCACCACTAGCACGGGATGCTAAGTCAGGCTGTTGAAATGGGACGAGTACACAGCTTCGCAAGTCCGTGGAAGGGAGAACCTCTAATCCGGTGGGGTGGGGTGGTCTGTTCCAGGATCATCTACAGGATCTGCAGGGATTCGACTCCAGCGATTCCCTAGTTCGCTATAGTTTAATCGAGATTTCATTTGTGAACGTTCACTCCTTCTGAACGTGGGTGGAAATGCACTGGCTCCCTGCTCGGACCTTACTCCGAGTGGTTTCAATGTACTCCGAGCAACGCTGGGCACAACCAGTGGTTAAGGCGCGGCTAAACTAGATTCAGCGATCATCCCAGAGGAATGATCTGGGGTTCGTCTATGACTTGCGGAACCAACAGAATAAGCCTATTCAAGTCTTTCAAAAAATCAGCTACATTCTCTCTCACATCAGCTAAATTCTCTCTCACATCTGCTACATCATCAGCTAGCGCTCTCTCTCTCTCTCTCTCTCTCTCTCTCTCTCTCTCTCTCTCTCTCTCTCTCTCTCTCTCTCTCTCTCTCTCTCTCTCTCTCTCTCTCTCTCTCTCTCTCTCTCTCTCTCTCTCTCTCTATCTCTCTCTCTGAGTGTGTGTTAGCTCTATTTGAGTTCCTCTGACGGCATCTACTTCAAAGGCTAAGTCTGACTGGCCTACTGCCATGCTGTTTAATCTATCAGCAACTGATCCTATGCTTCCTAGAAACTGGGCCATGGCTGAAGAAGAGCGAGAAAGAGAGAGGAGAAACGACGAACAGCACACTCCTGTCTATGGTTAGGACACGAACAATTTCACGACGCCAGCAATGTATTTTCTTAACTTCGCGTCAGCAGTCACCTTAAAAACCGGCTCAATCTGATCTGCGAATGCATAATGCATGGCAGCGGTTGCTCATAATTATGTAGAGGAAAAAATGGCGCCAGTCGCTTGACTCTTCCATTAAAGGCGGGAAACTGCGCTGGCGGCGGTAGCAGCAGCGGTCGATAAGATTTGCGCCACTCACCATCCAGGGTTGTCAACGGGACGGAAAATGGCGGGAAACTTTATATGAAAAGCCTTAAGATATTTTATAAATAAAATGAATAATATATATAAATATACAAAATTTTATATGAAATTCTGTTACGTTCTCATAGAACCTCACATCCTCATTATAGCTGAGTTGGCTATGGGGCGCAGGTGGGGCAGAATTCTCAAACCAAATTTCTTCCCTGGCGGGGACATGAACCTCCGACCTCTCGATTGACAGTCCAGCACGCTAACCAATAGCCATTCGCGCACCCTAGATACTGTAGACTATGCAGATATGTCTTTAAACGGATGGTCTTGATTCAATGGGAAGCAAGTGCCGCGTAATTTACATTAACAGTAGATCGTTTAGTACATATTTTTGTGGGTTTTTTTCAATAAAAAATTTTGGCCAGTAGAGATTGCTACGTAGAACGTGATTCGTTGAGTTGAATTACCTGGATTTGTAATAGCATAATTAATTCATTAAAGATTGCTAATCAATAACGATGTTTGTTAATCCTAGTGTTAGAGCTTAAGATCGCCATCAGTAAGCTGAAACGAGACAGTCTATTAAACATGATTGGTAGAAATGTGAATGCTGAAAGTGATTGAATGATAGCACTTGATAGGCGTGATAAACTAGAATTCATTCATCTTTCTACTGATGATGATGATGATGATGATGATGATGCTGATGATGATGATGATGATGATGATGATGATGATGATGATGATGATGATGCTGATGATGATGATGATGATGATGATGATGATGATGATGATGATGATGATGATGCTGATGATGATGATGATGATGATGATGATGATGATGATGATGATGATGATGCTGATGATGATTATGATGATGATGATGATGATGATGATGATGATGATGATGATGATGATGCCACTGATGATGATGCCAATGATGATGATGATGCCAATGATGATGATGATGATCATGACAATGATCATGATGATAGTGTTTAGAATGTAGAATTGCAGATGTTTTTCATTTAGGATGAAGAAACATATGGGTAAATCGAATGAAGAAATGGCATCTGGGTTCATCGTTGGCACGTGCCAATTACTTCCAAAATCATCTCCTCTTGTTTCTGATCATATGAATAACTTACTCGGGGGCAGGAGCGCTACACCAAATGGCTACTCAATATTTTGTGGCAGCCAGGTTGAGTTCTATATCCAACCGCTGCAAGCATGCATTGATGACGTAGATGTCTTGATCGCCAGAGCTGATGAGCTGGTCTTCAGTGGCGACTTTCCAGTGTTGCCAAGGGATATGAGTGGCCTAGTAGATACAATCGATTGCTACAAGATTGAATCATACAAAGGGTTTCCAGGTTTTGTTCGAGTACGATATTTCGGGGAAATGAACTATAATTGGAAATATAAAAAGTACGAATTTAAGCATTTAATAAAATACAATTTAAACATATGCAGGGTTCCAAATTTGGATGATTTGACAAATAGGTATCGCACTCGTGCAGCCCAAGGAGAACACTGGAAAAAAATCATATTTAGTGGTCCAGCATTTAAACATCGAACCAATACGTATGGTGGTCATTATTTCGAAAGAGATTTCGTCCACTGCCTGTGGTGCCCACAATGGCCTACAGAAGCCCAAGGTTGGCTTAAACGACATAGGAATAATGGATGGCCGACCATTGATACAATCGCCGAGGTTACACAAAATAGTTGTCATGTTGTCTACGTTCAGCATCGTTCTTGCAGAGACGATAAATCACAGTGGAGATTTTCATTTTCATTGGCGGAGGTAAGTTTACTTCAGAGTTGGACTCAAATTCAGCAGATTGTCTACCATTTGTTGAGATTCTTCTGCAAGAGAGAAGTAATACAAAAGGATTGTCCAAAGGAGGATGAGGTTCTCTGTACGTATCATTTAAAGACTCTGATGTTATGGACCTGTGAGTTGATGTCACCTGAATGGTGGAATTCCTCTTCTGTTTTTAAGATCTGCTGTGAGTTATTAACAAAGCTTGCAGACTGGTTACAAAAGGGGCACTGCCCAAACTATTTTATTCCTGAAGCAAATTTATTTTATGAATCGTCGAACTCCACAATCCATGACATGATTGTAAGACGACTAAATGAATTCCGAGATTCTGGCATACTCTGTCATTGGTTCGTGGAAAATTACATACTGCCATTCATTCGGAGACGTTACAATCTTACAAGCATAATGGATGTAATGCCACATTTAGTGGATTTCATGCTGGTTATCTTTGAATTTTGGAAAGTGACCGAATCAGAATCACTGGATTTATATTTGTATCTTACATTCAAAGATTCACATGAAGACGGTCGTCGGATAATGAAATATGGATTCAGTTCAGGTCTGCGCGAGAGCTTCCTGCAGGGACACAGGTCAAGATGTATTGCATCAACAACACACTGGCGATTGAGAAAGCTTACAACAATACAGAACATATTATGTTTCACGTACTATGACATCATACTGCTTATTTTGCATACAGCATATGGCATAGGCTGCGAAGAAATTTCATGGGATAGCAGTCTCTTTGTTGAATTTGTCATTGGAATTTCAATGCAACCAAAAAATGTAAGGTCTCAGTATCATAGCTTTCCGAAAGCGTACACAGCACAAAGTTGTCTATTTCAATTTCTGCGTGCTCAGGATCTCTTGAAAAATTTAACTGGATCAAATAGTCGTCCGGAATTTCAACTGCTGTCTCTCATGTCAACAGAGTTTCTTAGAAGAGCTTTAGAACACGAAGGTTCTAAATGCAACTGCATTGCTTCTGCAGCTTTGGCCTATCTGGCTGCTATCCACTTTGCCACATCAGAACACCAATTAGCAATACGCTTCTGCTTGTCAATTCTCGTGGATCAGCCTTTCCAAGAGGAAAAGGAGACGCTGAATGCAGGTTGTTTGTTGTTTATTGACGATGTCGCAAAAATCGTTGGATTGTGTGTGTTTCACAAGAAGATTACTGACAATAATCATGATTACATTGGGAAACGGCTTTACCTGGATCTGCGTCTTTCACCTGAGATCTTTGCTTATTACTTAACTGTATTATCGGCCCAAAAAATAAGATCAGAAGATATATATCATCATCGTGATTTGCCGGTATCAGCATTTCCTATGGACGAATATTTGATGACTGTAATAAAAGCGAAACGCATTGTTTCGATGAAGTCAGGTTCTCATTTGAATGCCACAAGACAGATCGTTTATCACAGAACAGATGCGTTGAAAGTAAACCTGGCTACAACAATGAATCCGTTGAAAGTCAAAGAAACAGTAATTGATGCTCTAATGGAATATGCTCTAGAAAATATGAACTCATTCTACAATGTGATTCACAACGACTTTGGCATCCAGTGCAGCACAGTTGACTGCTATCGTGCTTTGTACCTTTACAAGTATCGCCAATATGAGAAAGTGCAGTATTTGTGTGAGCGAATTCTGCAAGAACCTGATCTGCAGAGCGATCTGAAGGAATTTTCGTTTGCGAATGTGTTACTGTTGCCACCGCTGGACTCTTTTTTCGACAGAGACGTACAGTCGTTGCTTGGATTTCACACACTCTTTTACTATTTATCACCTTCGAATAACGCTCTGTGCAAAGTTGAGCTAGCTGCCGAGTCAACGTTTGAACACTGGTTTGCCCTCCTTGTGTACCGCAATAGGTTTGAACTCTTGTTTTTTCTTGAGTATCATAACACCACAAAAAGCCAATATTTTCTTGGAAGATACTTTCTTGCAAAATATTTGAAAGTCAGATGTTATATTGATTGCAATCTTCCGTATTCAGAAGCATTGAGTGAATTTGCAGCTCAGGAAACACAACTTCCATTTGAACACATCATTCGTAGATTTCTTCTACAAAAGCTTCGTAGTAAAAAGTAGTTAAAGTGTTTCATCGTATCGATCACAAGGTTGTGTTTTCAAATGAAATTTGCTTTTTGTGATATATGATTCTGAAGAATGAAACTTACTTCTAAAAGTATTGCTGCGTGACCCGGCTATCGATGGAGAGCCACTACATAGTCTTGAAAGTTTTCGCCGTTCGAGTGTGGAGACTTAGAAAAATGTCGACTCTGCCATGACAATGTGGCGCGATTCGAAACTCGCGTGACATGGTCTGGAGAACCAAGCAGTAAGGCAGCTTCATTGCGATTAAGAAGAGGTCGTTCTCGCATTCATGACCTGCAACAAAAGGAGGAAATCATTTTGAAGAAGCTTTACAGCAACACAGTGTGGCTGTGCGGCTTCTAAGATGTCTTTGGTGTCGGCGAGAGTCGAGCTTCGAGTTGCCTGTACCAGAAACAGAACTAAATTTCTCTTTATTCCACAGTAGGTGTCTGTTCCTTCTCACTACCGACTTCGTCAACATCTGCTACGTACAGAGGCGCCGGCAGCGTGACGCACTGGACGCACGTGCGTCCACCAACCAAATCAAATCCACACAAGGATTAGGCATCGCATCGATATTTTTGACAATTTCACTGTGCAATTTTCTTTACCATACAGTACATATATGTATAAATAATATCATAACGCATGTGTTGCACTGTACTTTAGTGAGTCACTCTGAGTCATTTTCAGTGTATGACAACGAGTGGCAGACAGGGGACGGGTGTGGATGGGAGGAGATGGGAGGTGTGCGTCCAATTTTTTAAGCCTGGCGGCGCCCCTGCCTACATAGATCGTTCTACCATGTCGGACTCCGGCGCCAGTGATTCTCTTAGAGACAGTCAACTTGAAAGAAAAGCTTCAATACTTGATTGGCTTTCCATAAGACCAACGGAACTCTGAATGCGACTTTATTCTGTCAGCCTTTCAGTTAGTTTCTTCATGTGGATTCTATAATGTGCGTCGATGATTTCTCCAGTCATTCACGCATCACCCATATGTTGTACAATTTCATGCGTTCTTCGAATGTTTACAGTTATATAAGATTGCGTGACATTACATTACGGTACAACTCGCTCAATAACGAAACCTGATGAATAAGCTCAACATCTTCCAAAAACTGTACACGAGGAGAAGCCTTAAAAACCCCTACAATGCCCACGTGACTAACGCTGAAGTATGGAGACGCACAAGACCGACCTCTATCGCACAGATGATCAACTTTGCTGGGAGATTGGACCTTGCCCGAGCATTGCGAACGATCAGAGTCGTAGCGACGACTGTTCCAGCGGACCTATGGAACAGAGCGCAACTCAAAAGGAGGCGCACATTTTGAGATGGAAGGATTTCATTGTTAAACTAATTACTTTTTAGCTCGGCAGGTTCCTGCGAACGATTATGGATACAAACCTACAAGCAATGGAAAGACCTGATATAGAGAAAGGTCAATTGGCATACATGAACCCGAACAGTTGAAACAGACTTAACATTAGTGAAAACCTCTGGCGCTTAATGTGAAATTCGTGTGTGCCCCAACTCTTGTAACTCACGTGGAAGAAAGTTCTTGGTAGTGATGAAGCCTAGAATGCGACAAAAAAGAAAGGAGAGGACGTGGCTCCATGCAGGGCATCATAAATTCTCACAATCCGTCTCCCTTAACAGAACTATGCTATGAGCGAATAACTTAAGTGGAAAATCATTTAACTGAATGCTAAATACATTTCGTTTAATGACGTTTAACTTAGTATATAATTAATTTTTCTTGGATTTTACATAAATTCTCAGAATTCGTCACCCTTAAGAGAACTATGCTATGAGCGAATAACTTAAGTGGAAAATCATTTAACTGAATGCTAAATACATTTCGTTTAATGACGTTTAACTTAGTATATAATTAATTTTTCTTGGATTTTACATAAATTCTCAGAATCCGTCTCCCTTAACAGAACTATGCTACGAGCGAATAACTTAAGTGGAAAATCATTTCATTGAATGCTAAATACATTTCGTTTAATGACGTATAACTTAGTATATAATTAATTTTTCTTGGATTTTACATAAATTCTCAGAATCCGTCTCCCTTAACAGAACTATGCTACGAGCGAATAACTTAAGTGGAAAATCATTTAATTGAATGCTAAATACATTTCGTTTAATGACGTATAACTTAGTATATAATTAATTTTTCTTCGATTTTACATACATTCTCAGAATCCATCTCCCTTAACCCTTATAGGGTCACGATATTTCTCAACCGATTTTGGTCACCGGGGGGTAAAAAAATACCCCCAGTGTGATTCGCATGATTCCTATGATAAACTCCGATTTTTAAGTATAAAACTGAAAAAAGTTATTTATAGAAGGTACTGACATTATTGTTTTTATCTATGGAGCACAAGCTATTGCCTCCGATCCATCAATTTCACACCAACCATCTGTAGCAAAAGCCATGTTGGCGATCGGTGTACAACCGGCACCTAGTCGATGCGTAACAAATCCAGCGAAGAAACGTGGTCGATGCCACTCGTGTCCACGTAAAGGCGACAAGAAATGTGAACACGAATGCACTAAGTGCAACAGTTTCGTGTGTGGAAAGCATGCAGTCAAAACACTTGCATATTCCTGCTTATCCTGCCCACTTTAATTCTCTGCAGATGCAGAATGACTGTTCAGTAAATGCTGAACGGTACCGTTTGTGTACATTGTAATATCATTGAGTTTATAATGTCATAATTTAGTAGAACTTCATTTATTCATCCTAATTTGATGAACCCAAAACGATTTCTATATATAATGTTCAGATACTGATAAGGAGACATTGTAACAGCAAGACACTCATGTGTAAAGCATGCATAATGTTATGTTTATAAATTCCTGAGTAAAATAGCCACGATGTGGTGCATTTTCGTACTTTATAGCTGATTTGGGTGCATGACTAACTAATGAAACTGGATGCATTCTGTGGATGAAACATGTTTAGGAAAAGTCATAGAAGCGATTTCTTCAACTATTTTCAGGGATTAAAATTTCCGTGAAAAACCGATGTGGTGGTATTTATTTACCCCCCGGTGACCCTATAAGGGTTAACAGAACTATGCTATGAGCGAATAACTTAAGTGGAAAATCATTTAACTGAATGCTAAATACATTTCGTTTAATGACGTTTAACTTAGTATATAATTAATTTTTCTTGGATTTTGCATAAATTCTCAGAATCCGTCTCCCTTAACAGAACTATGCTATGAGCGAATAACTTAAGTGGAAAATCATTTAATTGAATGCTAAATACATTTCGTTTAATGACGTATAACTTAGTATATAATTAATTTTTCTTGGATTTTACATAAATTCTCAGAATCCGTCTCCCTTAACAGAACTATGCTATGAGCGAATAACTTAAGTGGAAAATCATTTAACTGAATGCTAAATACATTTCGTTTAATGACGTTTAACTTAGTATATAATTAATTTTTCTTGGATTTTGCATAAATTCTCAGAATCCGACTCCCTTAACAGAATTATGCTATGAGCGAATAACTGATGTGAAAAACATTTAACTGAATGCTAAATACATTTCGTTTAATGACGCTTAATTTAGTATATAATTAATCTTTCTTGGATTCACTCTGTGGTCAAGTAAGCCAGAGGTTTTCAAACTTTTTGGACCAGGGACCCCTATTTTTTCCAAGGCATAGCTCGCGGACCCCAGTATTTACAAAGCAAAATTTAGGCCCCTATCACTTAAAATTTAGTAAAAATAACAGGCAGACTTAGCAATAGGGCCTACACGCTTGCTTATTTATGACGCTAAGCACTATTATAATATAAAAAGTAACACTAAATAAAATGTTATTAACTCCCTGCAATAACTAGGCCTATGGAACACAGTCATTTTTCAAAGAAATGAATAACATCGGTTTCGCCAAAAACCAGTAATGTCAGCGAGAGGGATGTGCTTGCTTTGCTTTGCAAAAACTGTCCATAATTGGTGCTATTTTGGATAGGCCTAAGCACTGTTTTCTTACGTTTCAGAAAGTTATCTATAATACAAACAGCAAAATTATATAGGTAGCATGTAACAGCGAACGTGAACGAAATAGGGATATGCTTTGCAAATCTCTGTATTATCGTTCATTTAAAGGCTAAAATCAGGCGAATTCCACAAATTTCTAATTCTACAAGTCCAGAGTATACAATCAGGAAATAGACCAGCATATTGCAAATGAAGCCTTCACTGGAGGAACCACTAGACTTTTTTTTAGCTAGCTAGCTGTGCCCTGTAATTATAATAGGCCTACTTAATGCTACAGACTATAGAGCAAGTGTGTTTTTTCAGAAAACCCAAGTCAGTCCAGCGTTACAATGAAAAGAAAATATAGCGTTTATGTAAACACAACTAGAGTCCTAGCTAGAGCTTCAGTGTTTCTTCCATGAAAAAAACAACCAGAATCATATTCAGTGTTGATTTTCTAAATGAAACACTTGCAGACTTTCAAAGTTTGTTTTGTGAATATCGATCTTAAACCTTTTTAAATGGAATCTAGTTGTAGGCCTACTTCTGATGAAGGCCTCAAATACATCGCGCTTACATTGGGTGCAGAAATGATTAGCAGTCGATTAGCAGAAATTATATATTAAATTTTATTAAAACACATGTTTTATTAGGCTAGAAATGTAACGTGACCATAAGCCTACATCTTATTTACGTCACTGTAGGCCCTAGTATACGCAAAGAATAACTATCAGCAGCATCACAAAACTGGTGTGATCGAATAGGGCCTACCCAATTGGATCCTTGTGGATCATACAGTTACAGGCATACTATAAGTAGCGTATGAATTTGAAAACACAGGCTGTTAATGCTAAAACCATGCAATGTTAAGCAATAAGCATGACATTATTTTCAGAACGCTCTCGCGGACCTCCGCCATATCCTTCGCGGACCCCCAGGGGTCCGCGGACCACAGTTTGAAAAACTCTGAAGTAAGCATTAACGAAAAGACGACTACGACGATATTCGTTGAGACAATGACGATGAAAATATAAGATGAAAAGAACACGAAAGGAAGTCGAACAATCGCTTAAACCCGACGCAGGAGCAGCCATGTACGTGAAATAGTGACTTCATTCTTTGATTTCCTTCCATGGGAATTGTAACAGAGTGGCTTTTATTGCGCGGAAGTACATGGACATTGATTCCGGGTGACACTGAATAAAAGTAGTCAGTGGTGATGGATGCTAGTAATTTCAGGCGATCCAATGTCGCTAGCTTACATGATTTTCTATTGGAAAGTAATCTTAATCCGTTGGAGTAGTATGACATAAATCCGTTTGGTCAGCGATAATAATAATAAGAATAATTGTCTCTTTTAAAGGTACATTTCCTTCAAACCATGAAGACGAGGCCTGACCCTCCAGACAATTAACCTGCTCCTATATAATTTTTTCCAAATCCTGAGGGATCAGATACCTCGGGTAAAAAAATAATAATAGCGACCTTTTTGTTTCAGGGTCTTGCGCTTACAATCCAACGTTTCAACGCGGTGGCATTTAGGGGTACCCTCAATAACTTAGACCTGGACCAATTCTACACTGTAAATAATGTTGACGTCCCTTTGGGATCCTGTTTACCTCGGGCCAAAAACCTAAATAAATAATAATAATAATAATAATAATAATAATAACAAAGCTGTTGACAACCGCAAGAACAATGCCTTTGGCTCTCGCGGTTGTCAATAGCTTCAGTTGAACGTGCTTCATTTGAGAGCGTGGTTCGAGAAACAAATCCACTTATTGTGCTCATTTACTTCCGTTTTCGCATCCTCCATTTTACTAATCTTCCCATTTCTGTCTTCGACTCCTGTTCCAGTATGTAATTACGTGCGTTTTAAGAATACAACAGGTGAATATACTAACAGTCTAGTCATTAAAAGGACGAAAAGATCAGGTAGAAATTACTTTGTCTATGTTTGACAGAACACAGGTATTATCATTATTATTGTTGTTACTGATGTTACTATTAATATTTTTACTATTATTATACATTTCTATTATTGTTAATAATGTTACTATTATTTTTTACTATTATTATGCATTTCTTAAAACCCACTACCAATTACAAAGCATGAATCTATGGCGCTGAGCAATTGCGAGTGAAGAACATGCCTCGTATCCCTAGACCCTGTCCGACTCGGGGAAGGCTCGAACCCGTACTCCCCGCGTTACAAGGCGAGTGCTCTAACCAGTCGGCTACCGTGTCCAAAAAGTAGGCCCATATAGAGGTTTAGGTAAGGCCAACGTAAAGTCGGGTAAAGTAAGTTTACTTATAAAATGACCGGTCATATCAAAAAGGTTTGGTTGAGCACAGTAAGGTGAGGTATGACAAGGTAATGCAAGGCAAATCAAGGTAAGGTAAAGTATAGTAAAGTAAGTGTGGTGAGGCTTTGTATGGCTACTAACTTGAGGTAAGACCAGGTAATGTCAACAGCTTCATACATATATATTCATACATACATGCATAGTCTCTATGCATGTGTGTACGCATGCATAGAGACTAGGCATAGAGACGCACATAGGCCTATACATATATGCATTCATACATATATAAATACACTCATACATGCATACATACATCCAATAGGACGACAATCCTCTTCCAGGAATCCTATCCTGATTCCTCTTTTTCCCCTCTTCCGTCTCATTGTCCCACTTGAACTAAGCTTATAAGGAGGACAAGGATATGGGCTACGCCAATGACCTTTGTTGCGGCGCACCGTCGTTAAGCAGGCCAACGTATCTAATGGAGGTTTAACTGCCTAAACAAACTACTTTGATTCAACGAATTCCGTTTTCGAGTGGTGCCAGTCTTAAGCCTGGATAAAGAGGAGGTTGATGCCAGTCATATTTATTATGACATTATTCATCGTCGCTAAACAGAAGCCACAGAAGCTAGTCTCCTGTAACTTTTCCACTGTCGTTTTCTGGTGACTCCAGTCTCAAGCATGCTGAATATTGGGCGATTAATAATCTTTTTCGTAATGACACAGCATCGTTAAACAAAAATGTCAAAATGTCAGAGAAAGAGTTGCTGACATTTAGAATAAACCCACAGAAATTCCTCGTCGAAGCCAATTACGACCATGCTTAGTTAGTTCCATATATAAGCTTCGGGAGTCGCCAGAAACGTATTCCATGTAGCGCAAAGAGGTTCCTTTATAGCAGCGTTTCGTAATCGAAACTTCCAAATTTCTAAAGCGTTACTCTAAAGCTAAGCTAATTGCACCATCTTATTCACGGGGGCTACGTAGCGTCATATATGTCAAGCGAAGCTCAGAGTGTTTGCCAGGGGTTCCCATAGTGTGGTCTGCGGACAACCTGTGATCGATGGCACCCATTAACCAATAATATCTGCAACGTCCCTCACTGTAAGATTTTGTGCCGCAGTTCGGGCGATATCATTCTGGCCGTGTTAATTCAAACACTAAATAAATGCGTACATATATTCTATGGAATTGTCCTAAATAATCTGGTTTAATCCAATATACCTTAATCTAATCTAATAACTTCTATAGCTGTGTTATCATAATGTTTAAGACACCAATCGAAAGTCGATTCATTTGAAATCGCAATCACAAACCCTAATTCATCGGAGATGCGAGGTTGAGATAAGTTTGCTATATCTGAGAAACCAGAAGCCAAGCCAAACTTAGAGAATGCAAAGTTATACAATACGATAGACTAGGCTATACAACGCTAGGCAAAACAGCACAGGCAACACACTACACTGAAGCGCATTCCACAAAGTCATACGATGGTTATTCTAATAACCTCAATGTATTATGACTACAGGTAACCTATAGTGAGGAAAACCCATAGGTAGGGTCTACATGTTTTACTTCAACGTTGGACCATCATCGGAAAGAACGCATTTCACTATGTCGGCCTCTTCAAGGTAACGTTAAATGACTTTTTATTTTAAGGAATAATCTGATGCATTAGTGGATTGGTAGTCATCTACCTCCATTTCAGTGGGACATGTGAAAGAGTGTGTTTGAAATCAATTTTAGGTAGAGGTATGTGAAGGATTCTATTAATAGCCTCCTTCTCAATACTTTGGAGTTAATAAAATTGTAATAATTGAAACCTTCTTGGTTAAACTTATAAACCAACGATTAAGATTTGTTTTCTCCGCCGTAGAGAAGTCTGCTGCCTTCTTTAGGGCAAGGCCACAAGTCCTCATAACAGTGTCGTTATAAAGCAGTTCCGGAAAATTAACAGCAGGAGAAAATGGTAGCCATTTTGCAGGCGTATACGTTCTGTGACCGTCGTTGAACATTTCAGTACGAAAATCTTCCCGTTTTAAATCGCCTACAGCCATAATGCGGTTGGATAAGATTGTTGTGCTTAATACAACAGAATCTAGCCAAGTTGTTACTGGTTGATTGGTGCTTTATTTATAAGGTGAACTAGGAAGCACAATATTGCAACATCTTAATGGTTTTTACCATGATGGGGAATTTAGTATGTAGGCTATTAACAGTGCGTCGAAAATATCTCGGCTTGCTTTTGTCCAAGACACGCATGGCTGCTTAGATGCCGATCCTTGTTTTTCGCCGAAGTCAGTGGATATTGTAGCCTATGCGGGTCTGACGTCGGGTAATTTCGTCTCAAAATATCTTATCTATAAATCTACCGAAGAAGAGAAGTGGCCACCGGCCCTCAAATACCGACGCTATGAAAATTGGAGTCGCCAACATTTCGTACCTACTGTCGCGTGCGTGGAGGGGTGTCTAGCGATACGCACCTCTTCCTCCGAGTCTGCCCCGTATCACTCAGGGGAGGCGCCTGGGCTCGCAATGAATTGGAGGGAGAGGATTCAACGGCCAGGGAAACGTTTGTCTTCCGATCTGAACATCCGGAAACACCAGAGGTGTCGTCAAAAGGGCCAGAAGACTTTCCTATGCTTTTCTTAAGACAGTATGATTAAGCAACAGAGTCAGTTTTCAAACAGTTCTACCCAAAAGCAATGAATTAACATAAACATTAGAAGTACTTCTATATCCCTGGCAAGTTAAACTCTTAGAACTACATTCAGAACGACTGGGCTTTATTGCTATTCTCGACCTTTTAGATATATAGGACATTCATAAGGCTTCATTTCCCAATTACAGCAGAAGTACAAGGTCCTTATCTCGTACCCTTCTTGTTCATAGTTCCTTCTTCGGTTAGATGCAGAAGCAGATAGCATGGCTTTCTCTCGAATTCTCCAATAGGCTGATCCTTTACAGCATAACGGAATTCCAGGGGCGAAGCAAAGGACGGGCAATACACGCTTTCGTTTAGCTGAGAACGAGCTTGCCGAATCGTCACTTCAACTCCCTAAGTTAGGTTCAAGTATCCAACTTTACTCTCTCTCGGCATATTTAATTCCTGGCGAATTCGGGTGCGGTATCAAAGTTATACTATAGTCCATTGGCTAAGCCAGATCAGAAATTATAGTAGGCCTATTTGCGAATCTAAGTGCAAGCATATAAGAAATATAACATTGCTGGCTGAAGTGTTAGCGACTTTATTTTCTTAGCCTCGGCATATGAGGGTGGCTGGCCACTCCTCTCCTTCGCCGTTTCATCTTCCCACGGATAGTGTACGGTCAGTGTTCTAGTTACGCCGTGGCCCAACACCAGCACCTGATGCTTAGTCAGGCTGTTGAAATTCGACGAGTACCGGGGTACGCGGCTTCGCAACCCCGTGGAAGGAAGAACCACTAACTCGGTGGGGTGGCCATGATCATCTACAAGATCTGTTGGGATTCGACTCCAACGGTTTTCAAGTTCGCCATAGTTTAATCGAGATTTCATTTGTCAACGTTCTCTCCTTCTGAACGTGGGTGGAGATGCACTGGCTCCCTGCTCGGACCTTACTCCGAGCGGTTCCAATGTACTCCGAGCAACGCTGGGCACAACCAGTGGTTAAGGCGCGGCTAAACTAGGTTCAGCGATCATCCCAGGGGAATGATCTGGGGTTCGTCTATGACTTGCGGAACCAACACAGTAAGCCTCTTCAAGTCTTTCAATGCGACAGAGAAATTTCAGTATGATTCTCTCTCACATCAGCTACATTCTCTCTCACATCTGCTACATTATCAGCTCTCTCTCTCTCTCTCTCTCTCTCTCTCTCTCTCTCTCTCTCTCTCTCTCTCTCTCTCTCTCTCTCTCTCTCTCTCTCTCTCTCTCTCTCTCTCTCTCTCTCTCTCTCTCTCTCTCTCTCTCTCTGAGTGTGTGTTAGCTCTATTTGAGTGCCTCTGACGTCATCTCCTTTAAAGGCTAAGTCTGACTGGCCTACTGTTATGCTGTTTAATCTATCAGCAACTGATCCTATGCTACATAGAAGCTGGGCCATAACTGAAGAAGAGCGAGAAAGAGAGAGGAGAAAGGGCGAACAGCACACTCCTGTCTATGGTTAGTACACGAACAATTTACGACTCCAGCACTGTATTTTCTTAACTTCACGTCAGCAGTCACCTTACTACCGTATCTGCGAATGCATGGCAGCGGTTGCTCATATTTATAGGACAAAATGGCGTCAGACGCTTGACTCATCCTCTAAAGGCGGTCGATAAGATTTGCGCCACTCACCATCCAGGGTTGTCAACGGGACGGAAAATGGCGGGAAACTTTATATGCAAAGCCTTAGGATATTTTGTAAATAAAATAAATAATATATATAATTCAATTCAATTCAATTCAATGTCTTTTATTGCATTCCTGACAGTTTAACACATACACATATATCATTTCGTAAGGAATCTAGGAAGGCAAAAGGACGACCCAAAGGGACTAAGGTCCCGCTGACGGACCGCCTATACATGTAAATAACCAAGACAAATTAAGATAAGAATCAGGAAGAAAAGCAGAGAAAAAAGATGAAAGAAGAAAAGAAAGAAGCTCAAGAAGAGCATAACTAAAAAGAAAAAAAATAACCATCTAGGTAATCTTAATTACTCTTAACTAAATTTAACTCGCGTCAGAGGCCATTCAGCCGACCTCCCCGCACCCCCACGCCGCGCACACACCCACCGAACAGAATGTACCAGAACCTTTCTGAGTGGAGCCACATTTGGGAGTTCCTCGGTATAGATCCAGGTGATCACGAACCAAGTAGAAATTCTTTAAGATTTTTTTTGAAAGCATAATAAGTGGTAGTGGAGCGGATAACCTGAGGGATTGATTTCCATAGCTTAGGGCCTGAAGATTTAATGCTAAACCCTCGTAAATTTGTACGCGCCCTGTCAGAACGGTACGTGTGAGCATTTCTTGTTTGATAGGCGTGAACCTGCGAGCCTAAAGTGAAGTACCCTTCAAAGGACGCTGGTAGCAGTTTGTGCTCATATTGATAAAGGAATTTCCCTATCTGGAGGTCTCTGATTTGGTCTATTTTTAAGAGTTTTAATTCTACGTATAGGGGCCCTGTATGGGCGCATCTGTCTGCCCCAGCGATTATCCTGAGTACTTTCTTTTGCAGTAATACCAATTTAAGTAGCCTCGAGTCGTAATTCGACGCCCAAATTATATTACAGTACGTGAGGTAAGGATAAATTAAAGTATAGCATAATTGTTGCCTTATAGTTTTGGGTAGTAAATATGAGATTCTATTTAGTATTCCTATGTTTTTGGCTAATTTCTGCGCTATATAACTAATGTGGTTTTTCCAAGTTAGGTGCTGGTCAACCAGCACACCCAAGAATTTTGTGGATTCCACTTGAGTAATTGCCTTCCCGTCAAAGTTCAATTTAAGGTCCAGGGGGTGGGCCTTTCTATGGGACGTAAATAGAATGAAATTTGATTTATCTAAATTTAGAGTGAGACCATTTGCTAGGAGCCAGTTGCTGACTTTTGATAACTCGGCGTTTATAGTTTCCATAAGAACCAAACTAGACTCATGGGAGAAGAAAATGTTAGTATCATCGGCAAAAAGTATATAATAAAGGGTATCAGAAACTTTAGCTAAGTCATTTATGTATATCAGGAAAAGGAGGGGTCCAAGGTTTGAGCCCTGGGGGACTCCGTAGGTAATGTTTCCTATCTCTGACGAGGCCCCGTTACAGACGACCCTTTGGCTGCGATTATCGAAATAGCTGTAGAACCATTTTAATTGTGTTCCCCTTATTCCATAGTTTTGGAGCTTTTTCAAGAGAATTTTGTGGTCGACCGTGTCAAAGGCCTTAGCCAAGTCCAGGAATATGCCCACCGAATATTCATTATTATCTATAGCTTTAGTAATTCGGTCTTCCATATCTAACAAGGCCATGAATGTAGAATGTCCTTGTTGGAAGCCGTGCTGGGAATAATGTATAATCTTCATCTTTGTAATGTAGCTATTGAGTCTATTATACATTATTTTTTCAAGATATTTGGAGAAATAAGGGAGTATTGAGATTGGTCGATAGTTACCTAGACTCTCTTTATCTCCTTTTTTGAAAATAGGGATTACTTTAGCTATCTTTAACTTATTAGGGACTATACCTATGAAAAGTCCAGGAATATGCCCACCACGGCTTCCAACAAGGACATTCTACATTCTAAATATACATCTATGAAATTCTGTTACGTTCTCATAGAAAGTCACATCCTCATTATAGCTGAGTTGGCTATGGGGCGCAGGTGGGGCAGAATTCTCAAACCAAATTTCTACCCTGGCAGGGATTTGAACCCCAAACTCTAGATTGACAGTCCAGCACTCTAACCAATAGCCATTCGCGCACCCTATGTAGACTATGTAGACATGTCTTTAAACGGATATTTTGATTCAATGGGAAGCAAGTGCAATACACAGTGCCGCGTAATTTACATTAACAGTAGATCGTGTAGTACATATTTTAGTGTCTTTTTTTCAATAAAACATTTTGGCCAGTAGAGATTGCTACGTAGAACGTGATTCATTGAGTTGAATTACCTGGATTTGTAATAGCGTAATTAATTCATTAAAGATTACTAATCAATAACGATGTTTGTTAATCGTAGTGTTAGAGCTTAAGGTCGCCACCAGTAAGCTGAATCGAGACAGTCTATTAAACATGATTGGTAGAAATGTGAATGCTGAAAGTGATTGAATAATGGCACTTTATATGTGTGATAGACTAGAATTCATTCATCTTTCTACTGCTGCTGCTGCTGCTGCTGCTGCTGATGATGATGATGATGTCAGTGATGATGATGATGAGAATGATAATGCTGATGATGAGTTTTAAGGATGTAGAATTGCAGATGTTTTTCATTTAGGATGACGAAACATGTGGGTAAATCGAATGAAGAAATGGCATCTGCGTTCATCGTTAGCACGTGCCAATTACTTCCAAAATCATCTCCTTTTGTTTCCGATCTTATGCATAACTTACTCGGGGGCAGGAGCGCTAAACCAAATGACTACTCAATTTTTTGTGGCAGCCATTGTGAGTTCTATATCCGACCGCCGAATGCATGCATTGATGACGTAGATGTTTTGATCGCCGGTGTCCCGAGATATTCTATCCCCCCTAAAGCGTATCCCCCCGGATGGAATAAACCGGTTTAGAGTATCCGGTGGGATGAACCATTCTATCCCCCCTCGTCATACGCATCACGATTGCCTCGACGAAATTCCAGTCAAAATCACCAAAAACAAAGTAAATTGATTTCAGGTCGACGTACAAACTAAAGATACGCAATTCAAAAATGTTATGTGTGCAATAAATCCAAACAGTACGACTGAATACACTTAGAAACCGCAAAAAATGCAAACTAAACCGAATACTTCATTTCGCTAAGGGGATACGCATGTATGGGGGATACTCTATTTCGTGACACCGGCGTTGATGAGCTGGTCTTCAGTGGCGACTTTCCAGTGTTGCCAAGGGATATGAGTGGCCTAGCAGATAAAATCGAGTGCTTGCAGATTGAATCATACGATGGGTTTCCAGGTTTTATTCGATTACGATGTTTCGGAGAAATTAACTATAATTGGAAATATAAAAGGTTCGAAGTAAAGCATACAACGCTTTTAAACACATACGCAAGTCTAAATTTAGATGATATAACAAATAACTATCGCACTCGTACAGACCACGAAAGGCCCTGGGAAATACTCGCATCTACTGGTCCAGCAATTAAATATCGAACCGCTAGGCATGATGGTCATTATTTCGCAAAGGATATCGTCCACTGCCTGTGGTGTCCACAATGGCCTAAGGAAGCCCAAGGTTGGCTTAAACGACCTAGGAATAATGGATGGCCGACCATTGATACAATCGCCGAGGTTACACAAAATGGTTGTAATATTGTCTACGTTCATCATCGTTCTTGCAGAGACGATAAATCACAGTGGAGATTTTCATTTTCATTGGCGGAGGTAATTTTACTTCAGAGTTGGACTCAAATTCAGCAGATTGTCTACCATTTGTTGAGATTCTTCTGCAAGAGAGAAGTAATACAAAAGGATTGTCCAAAGGAGGATGAGGTTCTCTGTACGTATCATTTAAAGACTCTGATGTTATGGACCTGTGAGTTGATGTCACCTGAATGGTGGAATTCCTCTTCTGTTTTTAAGATCTGCTGTGAGTTATTGACAAAGCTTGCAGACTGGTTACAAAAGGGGCACTGCCCAAACTATTTTATTCCTGAAGCAAATTTATTTTATGAATCGTCGAACTCCACAATCCATGACATGATTGTAAGACGACTAAATGAATTCCGAGATTCTGGCATACTCTGTCATTGGTTCGTGGAAAATTACATTCAGCCATTCATTTGGAGACGTTTCATACTTAAAAGCTCAATAGAGGTAATGCCACATTTAGTGGATTTCATGCTGTCTCTCTTTAAATTTTGGAAAGTGAGCGAACCAGAATGATTGGATTTATATCTGTGTCTCACATTCAAATATTCACATGAGCACGGTCGTCGGATAATGAAATATGGATTCAGTTCAGGTCTGCGCGAGAGCTTCCTGCAGGGACACAGGTCAAGATGTATTGCATCAACAACACACTGGCGAATGAGAGACCTTACAACAATACAGAACGTCTTATGTTTCACGTACTATGACATCCTACTGTATATTTTGCATACTGTATACGGCTTAGGCTGTGAAAATATTTCATGGGATAGCAGTCTCTTTGTTGAATTTGTCATTGGAATTTCGATGCAACCAAAAAATTTAAAATCTCAGTATCATAACTTTCCGAAAGCGTACACAGCAAAAAGTTGTCTGTGTCAGTTTCTGCGTGCTCAGGATCTCTTGAATATCTTAACTGGATTAAATAGTCGTCCAGAATTTCAACTACTGTCTCTCATGTCAACAGAGTATCTTAGAAGAGCTTTAAAATACGAAGGTTCTAGATGCAACTGCATTGCTCCTGCAGCTTTGGCCTACCTGGCTGCTATCCACTTTGCCACATCAGAACACCAACTAGCAATGCGCTTCTGCTTGTCAGTTCTCGTGGATCAGCCTTCCCAAGAGGATAAGGAGATACTGAATGCAGGTTGTTTGTTGTTTATTGACGATGTCGCAAGAATCGTTGGATTGTGTGTGCTTCACAAGAAGATCACCTTCAATTATCATGATTACATTGGCAGGCGGCTTTATCTTGATCTGCGCCTTTCACCTGAGATCTTTGCTCATTACTTAACTGTATTATCGGCCGAAAAAATAATATCTAAACATTTATATCTTCATCATGATTTGCCGGTATCAGCATTTCCTATGGACGAATATTTGAAGGCTGTAATAGAACCGAAATGCATTGTTTCGATGAAGCCAGGTTCTCATTTGAGTGCTACCAGACAGATCGTTTACCACAGAACAGATGCATTGACAGAAACCCTGGCTACAACAATGAATCCTTTGCTAGTCAAAGAAACAGTAATTGATGTTCTAATGGAATATGCTCTAGAAAGTATGAGTTCATTCTACAATGTGATTAACAACGACTTTGGCATCCAGTGCAGCACAGTTGACTGCCATCGTGCTTTGTACCTGTACAAGTGTCGCCAATACGATGAAGTGAAGTGTTTGTGTGAGCGAATTCTGCGAGAGCCTGATTTGCATAGCGATCTGAAGGAATTTTCATTTGCGAATGTTTTGTTGTTGCCACCGCTTGACTCTTTTTTCGACAGAGACATACAGTCGTTGCTTGGATTTCACGCACTCTTTTACTATTTATCACCTTTGAATGACGCTCTGTGCAATGTTGAGACATCTGCCGAGTCAACGTTTGAACACTGGTTTGCCCTCTCTGTGTACCATCTTAGACTTGATCTCTTGTTTTTTCTTGAATATCATTACACCACAAAAAGCCACTATTTTCTTGGAAGATACTTTCTTGCAAAATATTTGAAAGTCAGATGTTGTATTGATTGCAATCTTCCGTATTCAGAAACATTGAGTGAATTTGCAGCTCAGAAAACAAAACTTCCATTTGAACACATCATTCGTAGATTTCTTCTACAAAAGCTTCGCATTAAAAAGTAGTTCAAGAGTTTCATCGTATCGATCACAAGGTTGTGTTTTCAAATGAAATTTTCTTTTTGTGATATATGATTCTGAAGAATGAAACTTACTTCTAAAGTATTACTGCTTGACTGGCTATCGATGGAGAGCCACTACATAGTCTTGAAAATTTTTGCCGTTCGAGTGTGGAGACTTAGAAAAATGTCGACTCTGCCATGACAATGTGGCGCGATTCGAAACTCGCGTGACATGGTCTGGAGAACCAAGCAGTAAGGCAGCTTCATCGCGATTAAGAAGAGGTCGTTCTCGCATTCGTGCCCTGCAACAAAAGGAGGAAGGCATTTGAAGAAGCGTTACAGCAACACAGTGTGGCTGTGCGGCTTCTAAGATGTCTTTGGTGTCGGCGAGAGTCGAGCTTTGAGTTGCCTGTACCAGAAACAGAACTAAGTTTCTCTTTATTCCACAGTAGGTGTCTGTTCCTTCTCACTACCGTTTTCTTCAACATCTGCTACATACAGAGGCGCCGGCAGCGCGACGCACTGGACGCACGTGCGTCCACCAACCAAATCAAATCAATCGATATTTTTGACAATTTCACTGTGTAATTTTTTTACCATACAGTACATGTATGTATAGGCTAAATAATATCATAACGTGTACATGTGTTGCACTGTACTTTAATGAGTCACTCTGAGTCATTTTCAGTGTATGACAACGAGTGGCAGACAGGGGACGGGTGTGGATGGGAGGAGATGGGAGGTTGTGCGTCCAATTTTTTAAGCCTGGCGGCGCCTCTGGCTACATAGATCGTGCTACCATGTGGGACACCGGCGCCAGTGATTCTCTTAGAGACAGTCAACTTGAAAGAAAAGCTTCTATACTTGATTGGCTTTCCATAAGACCAACGGAAGTCTGAATGCGACTTTATTCTGTCAGCCTTTCATGTAGTTTCTTCATATGGATTCTATAATGTGCGTCGATGATTTCTCCAGCCATTCAAGCATCACCCATATGTTGTACAATTTCATGCGTTCTTCGAATGTTTACAGTTATATAAGATTGAGTGACATTACATTACGGTACAACTCGCTCAATAACGAAACCTGAAGAATAAGCTCAACATCTTCCAAAAACTGTACACGAGGAGAAGCCTTAAAAACCCCTACAATGCCCACGTGACTAACGCTGAAGTATGGAGACGCACAAGGCCGACCTCAATCGCACAGATGATCAATTTTGCTGGGAGAACGGACCTTGCTAGAGCATTGCGAACGATCAGACCCGTAGCGAGGAGTGTTCCAGCGGAGCTTTGGAACAGAGCGCAACTTAAGAGGAGGCGCCAATTTTGAGACGGAATGATTTAATTATTAAACTAACTACTTTTTAGCTCGGCAGGTTCCTGCGAACGATTGTGGATACAAACCTACAAGCAATTAAAAGACCCGAAATATAGAGAAAGGTCAATTGGCATACATGAACCCGAACAGTTGAAACAGACTTACATTAGTGAAAACCTCTGGCGCTTAATGTGAAATTCGTGTGTGCCCCAACTCTTGTAACTCACGTGGAAGAAAGTTCTTGGTAGTGATGAAGCCTAGAATGCGACAAAAAAGAAAGGAGAGGACGTGGCTCCATGCAGGGCATCATAAATTCTCACAATCCGTCTCCCTTAACAGAACTAGGCTATGAGCGAATAACTTAAGTGGAAAATCATTTAACTGAATGCTAAATACATTTCGTTTAATGACGTTTAACTTAGTATATAATTAATTTTTCTTGGATTTTGCATAAATTCTCAGAATTAGTCTCCCTTAACAGAACTATGCTATGAGCGAATAACTTAAGTGGAAAATCATTTAATTGAATGCTAAATACATTTCGTTTAATGACGTTTAACTTAGTATATAATTAATTTTTCTTGGATTTTACATAAATTCTCAGAATCCGTCTCCCTTAACAGAACTATGCTATGAGCGAATAACTTAAGTGGAAGATCATTTAATTGAATGCTAAATACATTTCGTTTAATGACGTTTAACTTAGTATATAATTAATTTTTCTTGGATTTTACATAAATTCTCAGAATCCGTCTCCCTTAACAGAACTATGCTATGAGCGAATAACTTAAGTGGAAGATCATTTAATTGAATGCTAAATACATTTCGTTTAATGACGTTTAACTTAGTATATAATTAATTTTTCTTGGATTTTGCATAAATTCTCAGAATCCGTCTCCCTTAACAGAACTATGCTATGAGCGAATAACTTAAGTGGAAAATCATTTAATTGAATGCTAAATACATTTCGTTTAATGACGTATAACTTAGTATATAATTAATTTTTCTTGGATTTTACATAAATTCTCAGAATCCGTCTCCCATAAACAGAACTATGCTATGAGCGAATAACTTAAGTGGAAAATCATTTAACTGAATGCTAAATACATTTCGTTTAATGACGTTTAACTTAGTATATAATTAATTTTTCTTGGATTTTGCATAAATTCTCAGAATCCGACTCCCTTAACAGAATTATGCTATGAGCGAATAACTGATGTGAAAACATTTAACTGAATGCTAAATACATTTCGTTTAATGACGTTTAATTTAGTATATAATTAATTTTTCTTGGATTTTACATAAATTCTCAGAATCCGACTCCTTTAACAGAACTATGCTATGAGCGAATAACTTAAGTGGAAAATCATTTAACTGAATGCTAAATACATTTCGTTTAATGACGTTTAACTTAGTATATAATTAATTTTTCTTGGATTTTGCATAAATTCTCAGAATCCGACTCCCTTAACAGAATTATGCTATGAGCGAATAACTGATGTGAAAAACATTTAACTGAATGCTAAATACATTTCGTTTAATGACGTTTAATTTAGTATATAATTAATTTTTCTTGGATTTTACATAAATTCTCAGAATCCGACTCCTTTAACAGAACTATGCTATGAGCGAATAACTGATGTGAAAAACATTTAACTGAATGCTAAATACATTTCGTTTAATGACGTCTAATTTAGTATATAATTAATCTTTCTTGGATTCACTCTGTGGTCAAGTAAGCATTAACGAAAAGACGACTACGACGATATTCGTTGAGACAATGACGATGAAAATATAAGATGAAAAGAACACGAAAGGAAGTCGAACAATCGCTTAAACCCGACGCAGGAGCAGCCATGTACGTGAAATAGTGACTTCATTCTTTGATTACCTTCCATGGGAATTGTAACAGAGTGGCTTTTATTGCGCGGAAGTACATGGACATTGATTCCGTGTGACACTGAATAAAAGTAGTCAGTGGTGATGGATGCTAGTAATTTCAGGCGATCCAATGTCGCTAGCTTACATGATTTTCTATTGGAAAGTAATCTTAATCCGTTGGAGTGGTATGACAGAAATCCGTTTGGTCAGCGATAATAATAATAAGAATAATTGTCTCTTTTAAAGGTACCTTTCCTTCAAACCATGAAGACGAGGCCTGACCCTCCAGACAATTAACCTGCTCCTATATAATTTTTTCCAAATCCTGAGGGATCAGATACCTCGGGTAAAAAAATAATAATAGCGACCTTTTTGTTTCAGGGTCTTGCGCTTACAATCCAACGTTTCAACGCGGTGGCATTTAGGGGTACCCTCAATAACTTAGACCTGGACCAATTCTACACTGTAAATAATGTTGACGTCCCTTTGGGATCCTGTTTACCTCGGGCCAAAAACCTAAATAAATAATAATAATAATAATAATAATAATAATAATAATAATAATAATAATAATAATAATAATAATAATAATAATAACAAAGCTGTTGACAACCGCAAGAACAAAGCCTTTTATCTCTCGCGGTTGTCAATAGCTTCAGTTGAACGTGCTTCATTTGAGAGCGTGGTTCGAGAAACAAATCCACTTATTGTGCTCATTTACTTCCGTTTTCGCATCCTCCATTTTACTAATCTTCCCATTTCTGTCTTCGACTCCTGTTCCAGTATGTAATTACGTGCGTTTTAAGAATACAACAGGTGAATATACTAACAGTCTAGTCATTAAAAGGACGAAAAGATCAGGTAGAAATTACTTTGTCTATGTTTGACAGAACACAGGTATTATCATTATTATTGTTGTTACTGATGTTACTATTAATATTTTTACTATTATTATACATTTCTATTATTGTTAATAATGTTACTATTATTTTTTACTATTATTATGCATTTCTTAAGACCCACTACCAATTACAAAGCATGAATCTATGGCGCTGAGCAATTGCGAGTGAAGAACATGCCTCGTATCCCTAGACCCTGTCCGACTCGGGGAAGGCTCGAACCCGTACTCCCCGCGTTACAAGGCGAGTGCTCTAACCAGTCGGCTACCGTGTCCAAAAAGTAGGCCCATATAGAGGTTTAGGTAAGGCCAACGTAAAGTCGGGTAAAGTAAGTTTACTTATAAAATGACCGGTCATATCAAAAAGGTTTGGTTGAGCACAGTAAGGTGAGGTATGACAAGGTAATGCAAGGCAAATCAAGGTAAGGTAAAGTATAGTAAAGTAAGTGTGGTGAGGCTTTGTATGGCTACTAACTTGAGGTAAGACCAGGTAATGTCAACAGCTTCATACATATATATTCATACATACATGCATAGTCTCTATGCATGTGTGTACGCATGCATAGAGACTAGGCATAGAGACGCACATAGGCCTATACATATATACATTCATACATATATAAATACACTCATACATGCATGCATACATCCAATAGGACGACAATCCTCTTCCAGGAATCCTATCCTGATTCCTCTTTTTCCCCTCTTCCGTCTCATTGTCCCACTTGAACTAAGCTTATAAGGAGGACAAGGATATGGGCTACGCCAATGACCTTTGTTGCGGCGCACCGTCGTTAAGCAGGCCAACGTATCTAATGGAGGTTTAACTGCCTAAACAAACTACTTTGATTCAACGAATTCCGTTTTCGAGTGGTGCCAGTCTTAAGCCTGGATAAAGAGGAGGTTGATGCCAGTCATATTTATTATGACATTATTCATCGTCGCTAAACAGAAGCCACAGAAGCTAGTCTCCTGTAACTTTTCCACTGTCGTTTTCTGGTGACTCCAGTCTCAAGCATGCTGAATATTGGGCGATTAATAATCTTTTTCGTAATGACACAGCATCGTTAAACAAAAATGTCAAAATGCCAGAGAAAGAGTTGCTGACATTTAGAATAAACCCACAGAAATTCCTCGTCGAAGCCAATTACGACCATGCTTAGTTAGTTCCATATATAAGCTTCGGGAGTCGCCAGAAACGTATTCCATGTAGCGCAAAGAGGTTCCTTTATAGCAGCGTTTCGTAATCGAAACTTCCAAATTTCTAAAGCGTTACTCTAAAGCTAAGCTAATTGCACCATCTTATTCACGGGGGCTACGTAGCGTCATATATGTCAAGCGAAGCTCAGAGTGTTTGCCAGGGGTTCCCATAGTGTGGTCTGCGGACAACCTGTGATCGATGGCACCCATTAACCAATAATATCTGCAACGTCCCTCACTGTAAGATTTTGTGCCGCAGTTCGGGCGATATCATTCTGGCCGTGTTAATTCAAACACTAAATAAATGCGTACATATATTCTATGGAATTGTCCTAAATAATCTGGTTTAATCCAATATACCTTAATCTAATCTAATAACTTCTATAGCTGTGTTATCATAATGTTTAAGACACCAATCGAAAGTCGATTCATTTGAAATCGCAATCACAAACCCTAATTCATCGGAGATGCGAGGTTGAGATAAGTTTGCTATATCTGAGAAACCAGAAGCCAAGCCAAACTTAGAGAATGCAAAGTTATACAATACGATAGACTAGGCTATACAACGCTAGGCAAAACAGCACAGGCAACACACTACACTGAAGCGCATTCCACAAAGTCATACGATGGTTATTCTAATAACCTCAATGTATTATGACTACAGGTAACCTATAGTGAGGAAAACCCATAGGTAGGGTCTACATGTTTTACTTCAACGTTGGACCATCATCGGAAAGAACGCATTTCACTATGTCGGCCTCTTCAAGGTAACGTTAAATGACTTTTTATTTTAAGGAATAATCTGATGCATTAGTGGATTGGTAGTCATCTACCTCCATTTCAGTGGGACATGTGAAAGAGTGTGTTTGAAATCAATTTTAGGTAGAGGTATGTGAAGGATTCTATTAATAGCCTCCTTCTCAATACTTTGGAGTTAATAAAATTGTAATAATTGAAACCTTCTTGGTTAAACTTATAAACCAACGATTAAGATTTGTTTTCTCCGCCGTAGAGAAGTCTGCTGCCTTCTTTAGGGCAAGGCCACAAGTCCTCATAACAGTGTCGTTATAAAGCAGTTCCGCAAAATTAACAGCAGGAGAAAATGGTAGCCATTTTGCAGGCGTATACGTTCTGTGACCGTCGTTGAACATTTCAGTACGAAAATCTTCCCGTTTTAAATCGCCTACAGCCATAATGCGGTTGGATAAGATTGTTGTGCTTAATACAACAGAATCTAGCCAAGTTGTTACTGGTTGATTGGTGCTTTATTTATAAGGTGAACTAGGAAGCACAATATTGCAACATCTTAATGGTTTTTACCATGATGGGGAATTTAGTATGTAGGCTATTAACAGTGCGTCGAAAATATCTCGGCTTGCTTTTGTCCAAGACACGCATGGCTGCTTAGATGCCGATCCTTGTTTTTCGCCGAAGTCAGTGGATATTGTAGCCTATGCGGGTCTGACGTCGGGTAATTTCGTCTCAAAATATCTTATCTATAAATCTACCGAAGAAGAGAAGTGGCCACCGGCCCTCAAATACCGACGCTATGAAAATTGGAGTCGCCAACATTTCGTACCTACTGTCGCGTGCGTGGAGGGGTGTCTAGCGATACGCACCTCTTCCTCCGAGTCTGCCCCGTATCACTCAGGGGAGGCGCCTGGGCTCGCAATGAATTGGAGGGAGAGGATTCAACGGCCAGGGAAACGTTTGTCTTCCGATCTGAACATCCGGAAACACCAGAGGTGTCGTCAAAAGGGCCAGAAGACTTTCCTATGCTTTTCTTAAGACAGTATGATTAAGCAACAGAGTCAGTTTTCAAACAGTTCTACCCAAAAGCAATGAATTAACATAAACATTAGAAGTACTTCTATATCCCTGGCAAGTTAAACTCTTAGAACTACATTCAGAACGACTGGGCTTTATTGCTATTCTCGACCTTTTAGATATATAGGACATTCATAAGGCTTCATTTCCCAATTACAGCAGAAGTACAAGGTCCTTATCTCGTACCCTTCTTGTTCATAGTTCCTTCTTCGGTTAGATGCAGAAGCAGATAGCATGGCTTTCTCTCGAATTCTCCAATAGGCTGATCCTTTACAGCATAACGGAATTCCAGGGGCGAAGCAAAGGACGGGCAATACACGCTTTCGTTTAGCTGAGAACGAGCTTGCCGAATCGTCACTTCAACTCCCTAAGTTAGGTTCAAGTATCCAACTTTACTCTCTCTCGGCATATTTAATTCCTGGCGAATTCGGGTGCGGTATCAAAGTTATACTATAGTCCATTGGCTAAGCCAGATCAGAAATTATAATAGGCCTATTTGCGAATCTAAGTGCAAGCATATAAGAAATATAACATTGCTGGCTGAAGTGTTAGCGACTTTATTTTCTTAGCCTCGGCATATGAGGGTGGCTGGCCACTCCTCTCCTTCGCCGTTTCATCTTCCCACGGATAGTGTACGGTCAGTGTTCTAGTTACGCCGTGGCCCAACACCAGCACCTGATGCTTAGTCAGGCTGTTGAAATTCGACGAGTACCGGGGTACGCGGCTTCGCAACCCCGTGGAAGGAAGAACCACTAACTCGGTGGGGTGGCCATGATCATCTACAAGATCTGTTGGGATTCGACTCCAACGGTTTTCAAGTTCGCCATAGTTTAATCGAGATTTCATTTGTCAACGTTCTCTCCTTCTGAACGTGGGTGGAGATGCACTGGCTCCCTGCTCGGACCTTACTCCGAGCGGTTCCAATGTACTCCGAGCAACGCTGGGCACAACCAGTGGTTAAGGCGCGGCTAAACTAGGTTCAGCGATCATCCCAGGGGAATGATCTGGGGTTCGTCTATGACTTGCGGAACCAACACAGTAAGCCTCTTCAAGTCTTTCAATGCGACAGAGAAATTTCAGTATGATTCTCTCTCACATCAGCTACATTCTCTCTCACATCTGCTACATTATCAGCTCTCTCTCTCTCTCTCTCTCTCTCTCTCTCTCTCTCTCTCTCTCTCTCTCTCTCTCTCTCTCTCTCTCTCTCTCTGTCTCTCTCTCTCTCTCTCTCTCTCTCTCTCTCTCTCTCTCTCTCTCTCTCTCTCTGAGTGTGTGTTAGCTCTATTTGAGTGCCTCTGACGTCATCTCCTTTAAAGGCTAAGTCTGACTGGCCTACTGTTATGCTGTTTAATCTATCAGCAACTGATCCTATGCTACATAGAAGCTGGGCCATAACTGAAGAAGAGCGAGAAAGAGAGAGGAGAAAGGGCGAACAGCACACTCCTGTCTATGGTTAGTACACGAACAATTTACGACTCCAGCACTGTATTTTCTTAACTTCACGTCAGCAGTCACCTTACTACCGTATCTGCGAATGCATGGCAGCGGTTGCTCATATTTATAGGACAAAATGGCGTCAGACGCTTGACTCATCCTCTAAAGGCGGTCGATAAGATTTGCGCCACTCACCATCCAGGGTTGTCAACGGGACGGAAAATGGCGGGAAACTTTATATGCAAAGCCTTAGGATATTTTGTAAATAAAATAAATAATATATATAATTCAATTCAATTCAATTCAATGTCTTTTATTGCATTCCTGACAGTTTAACACATACACATATATCATTTCGTAAGGAATCTAGGAAGGCAAAAGGACGACCCAAAGGGACTAAGGTCCCGCTGACGGACCGCCTATACATGTAAATAACCAAGACAAATTAAGATAAGAATCAGGAAGAAAAGCAGAGAAAAAAGATGAAAGAAGAAAAGAAAGAAGCTCAAGAAGAGCATAACTAAAAAGAAAAAAAATAACCATCTAGGTAATCTTAATTACTCTTAACTAAATTTAACTCGCGTCAGAGGCCATTCAGCCGACCTCCCCGCACCCCCACGCCGCGCACACACCCACCGAACAGAATGTACCAGAACCTTTCTGAGTGGAGCCACATTTGGGAGTTCCTCGGTATAGATCCAGGTGATCACGAACCAAGTAGAAATTCTTTAAGATTTTTTTTGAAAGCATAATAAGTGGTAGTGGAGCGGATAACCTGAGGGATTGATTTCCATAGCTTAGGGCCTGAAGATTTAATGCTAAACCCTCGTAAATTTGTACGCGCCCTGTCAGAACGGTACGTGTGAGCATTTCTTGTTTGATAGGCGTGAACCTGCGAGCCTAAAGTGAAGTACCCTTCAAAGGACGCTGGTAGCAGTTTGTGCTCATATTGATAAAGGAATTTCCCTATCTGGAGGTCTCTGATTTGGTCTATTTTTAAGAGTTTTAATTCTACGTATAGGGGCCCTGTATGGGCGCATCTGTCTGCCCCAGCGATTATCCTGAGTACTTTCTTTTGCAGTAATACCAATTTAAGTAGCCTCGAGTCGTAATTCGACGCCCAAATTATATTACAGTACGTGAGGTAAGGATAAATTAAAGTATAGCATAATTGTTGCCTTATAGTTTTGGGTAGTAAATATGAGATTCTATTTAGTATTCCTATGTTTTTGGCTAATTTCTGCGCTATATAACTAATGTGGTTTTTCCAAGTTAGGTGCTGGTCAACCAGCACACCCAAGAATTTTGTGGATTCCACTTGAGTAATTGCCTTCCCGTCAAAGTTCAATTTAAGGTCCAGGGGGTGGGCCTTTCTATGGGACGTAAATAGAATGAAATTTGATTTATCTAAATTTAGAGTGAGACCATTTGCTAGGAGCCAGTTGCTGACTTTTGATAACTCGGCGTTTATAGTTTCCATAAGAACCAAACTAGACTCATGGGAGAAGAAAATGTTAGTATCATCGGCAAAAAGTATATAATAAAGGGTATCAGAAACTTTAGCTAAGTCATTTATGTATATCAGGAAAAGGAGGGGTCCAAGGTTTGAGCCCTGGGGGACTCCGTAGGTAATGTTTCCTATCTCTGACGAGGCCCCGTTACAGACGACCCTTTGGCTGCGATTATCGAAATAGCTGTAGAACCATTTTAATTGTGTTCCCCTTATTCCATAGTTTTGGAGCTTTTTCAAGAGAATTTTGTGGTCGACCGTGTCAAAGGCCTTAGCCAAGTCCAGGAATATGCCCACCGAATATTCATTATTATCTATAGCTTTAGTAATTCGGTCTTCCATATCTAACAAGGCCATGAATGTAGAATGTCCTTGTTGGAAGCCGTGCTGGGAATAATGTATAATCTTCATCTTTGTAATGTAGCTATTGAGTCTATTATACATTATTTTTTCAAGATATTTGGAGAAATAAGGGAGTATTGAGATTGGTCGATAGTTACCTAGACTCTCTTTATCTCCTTTTTTGAAAATAGGGATTACTTTAGCTATCTTTAACTTATTAGGGACTATACCTATGAAAAGTCCAGGAATATGCCCACCACGGCTTCCAACAAGGACATTCTACATTCTAAATATACATCTATGAAATTCTGTTACGTTCTCATAGAAAGTCACATCCTCATTATAGCTGAGTTGGCTATGGGGCGCAGGTGGGGCAGAATTCTCAAACCAAATTTCTACCCTGGCAGGGATTTGAACCCCAAACTCTAGATTGACAGTCCAGCACTCTAACCAATAGCCATTCGCGCACCCTATGTAGACTATGTAGACATGTCTTTAAACGGATATTTTGATTCAATGGGAAGCAAGTGCAATACACAGTGCCGCGTAATTTACATTAACAGTAGATCGTGTAGTACATATTTTAGTGTCTTTTTTTCAATAAAACATTTTGGCCAGTAGAGATTGCTACGTAGAACGTGATTCATTGAGTTGAATTACCTGGATTTGTAATAGCGTAATTAATTCATTAAAGATTACTAATCAATAACGATGTTTGTTAATCGTAGTGTTAGAGCTTAAGGTCGCCACCAGTAAGCTGAATCGAGACAGTCTATTAAACATGATTGGTAGAAATGTGAATGCTGAAAGTGATTGAATAATGGCACTTTATATGTGTGATAGACTAGAATTCATTCATCTTTCTACTGCTGCTGCTGCTGCTGCTGCTGCTGATGATGATGATGATGTCAGTGATGATGATGATGAGAATGATAATGCTGATGATGAGTTTTAAGGATGTAGAATTGCAGATGTTTTTCATTTAGGATGACGAAACATGTGGGTAAATCGAATGAAGAAATGGCATCTGCGTTCATCGTTAGCACGTGCCAATTACTTCCAAAATCATCTCCTTTTGTTTCCGATCTTATGCATAACTTACTCGGGGGCAGGAGCGCTAAACCAAATGACTACTCAATTTTTTGTGGCAGCCATTGTGAGTTCTATATCCGACCGCCGAATGCATGCATTGATGACGTAGATGTTTTGATCGCCGGTGTCCCGAGATATTCTATCCCCCCTAAAGCGTATCCCCCCGGATGGAATAAACCGGTTTAGAGTATCCGGTGGGATGAACCATTCTATCCCCCCTCGTCATACGCATCACGATTGCCTCGACGAAATTCCAGTCAAAATCACCAAAAACAAAGTAAATTGATTTCAGGTCGACGTACAAACTAAAGATACGCAATTCAAAAATGTTATGTGTGCAATAAATCCAAACAGTACGACTGAATACACTTAGAAACCGTAAAAAATGCAAACTAAACCGAATACTTCATTTCGCTAAGGGGATACGCATGTATGGGGGATACTCTATTTCGTGACACCGGCGTTGTTGAGCTGGTCTTCAGTGGCGACTTTCCAGTGTTGCCAAGGGATATGAGTGGCCTAGCAGATAAAATCGAGTGCTTGCAGATTGAATCATACGATGGGTTTCCAGGTTTTATTCGATTACGATGTTTCGGAGAAATTAACTATAATTGGAAATATAAAAGGTTCGAAGTAAAGCATACAACGCTTTTAAACACATACGCAAGTCTAAATTTAGATGATATAACAAATAACTATCGCACTCGTACAGACCACGAAAGGCCCTGGGAAATACTCGCATCTACTGGTCCAGCAATTAAATATCGAACCGCTAGGCATGATGGTCATTATTTCGCAAAGGATATCGTCCACTGCCTGTGGTGTCCACAATGGCCTAAGGAAGCCCAAGGTTGGCTTAAACGACCTAGGAATAATGGATGGCCGACCATTGATACAATCGCAGAGGTTACACAAAATGGTTGTAATATTGTCTACGTTCATCATCGTTCTTGCAGAGACGATAAATCACAGTGGAGATTTTCATTTTCATTGGCGGAGGTAATTTTACTTCAGAGTTGGACTCAAATTCAGCAGATTGTCTACCATTTGTTGAGATTCTTCTGCAAGAGAGAAGTAATACAAAAGGATTGTCCAAAGGAGGATGAGGTTCTCTGTACGTATCATTTAAAGACTCTGATGTTATGGACCTGTGAGTTGATGTCACCTGAATGGTGGAATTCCTCTTCTGTTTTTAAGATCTGCTGTGAGTTATTGACAAAGCTTGCAGACTGGTTACAAAAGAGGAACTGCCGAAACTATTTTATTCCTGAAGCAAATTTATTTTATGAATCATCGAGCTCCACAATCCATGACAAGACTATTAAACGACTAAATGAATTCCGAGATTCTGGCATTCTCTGTCATTGGTTCGTGGAAAATTACATACTGCCATTCATTCAGAGGCAATTTCAGCTTAAGAGCGCAATGGATGTTATGCCACATTTAGTGTATTTCATGCTGGCTATCTTTAAATTTTGGAAAGTGACCGAATCAGAATCACTGGATTTATATTTTTATCTCACATTCAAATATTCACAAGAACATGGTCGTCGGATAATGAAATATGGATTCAGTTCAGGTCTGCGCGGGAGCTTCGTGCAGGCACATAACTCAAGGTGTATTGCATCAGCAATACACTGGCGAATGAGAAAGCTTACAACAATACAGAACGTCTTATGTTTCACGTACTATGACATCCTACTGCATATTTTGCATACAGCATTTGGCATAGGCTGCGAAGAAATTTCATGGGATAGCAGTCTCTTTGTTGAATTTGTCATTGGAATTTCGATGCAACCAAAAAATTTAAAATCTCAGTATCATAACTTTCCGAAAGCGTACACAGCACGAAGTTGTCGGTTTCAGTTTCTGCGTGCTCAGGGTCTCTTGAATATCTTAACTGGATCAAATAGTCGTCCGGAATTTAAACTACTGTCTCTCATGTCAACAGAGTTTCTTAGAAGAGCTTTAGAATACGAAGGTTCTAAATGCAACTGCATTGCTCCTGCAGCTTTGGCCTACCTGGCTGCTATCCACTTTGCCACATCAGAACACCAACTAGCAATACGCTTCTGCTGGTCAGTTCTCGTGGATCCGCCTTCCCAAGAGTGTAAGGAGACACTGAATGCAGGTTGTTTGTTGTTTATTGACGATGTCGCAAGAATCGTAGGATTGTGTGTGCTTCACAAGAAGATTACTGACAATAATCATGATTCCATTGGCAAGCTGCTTTATCTTGATCTGCGCCTTTCACCTGAGATCTTTGCTCATTACTTAACTGTATTATCGGCCGAAGAAATAATATCTAAACATTTATATCTTCATCGTGATTTTCCGGTATCAGCATTTCCTATGGACGAATATTTGAAGGCTTTGATAAAACCGAAATGCATTGTTTCGATGAAGTCAGGTTCTCATTTGAGTGCTACCAGACAGATCGTTTATCACAGAACAGATGCATTGACAGAAACCCTGGCTACAACAATGAATCCTTTGAAAGTCAAAGAAACAGTAATTGATGTTCTAATGGAATGTGCTGTAGAAAGTATGAGTTCATTCTACAATGTGATTCACAACGACTTTGGCATCCAATGCAGCACAGTTGACTGCTATCGTGCTTTGTACCTTTACAAGTGTCGCCAATACGATGAAGTGAAGTGTTTGTGTGAGCGAATTCTGCGAGAGCCTGATTTGCAGAGCGATCTGAAGAAATTTTCATTTGCGAATGTTTTGTTGTTGCCACCGCTTGACTCTTTTTTCGACAGAGACGTACAGTCGTTGCTTGGATTTCACACACTCTTTTACTATTTATCACCTTCGAATAACGCTCTGTGCAATGTTGAGAAATCTCCCGAATCAACGTTTGAACACTGGTTTGCCCTCTCTGTGTACCAGCATAGACTTGCTCTCTTATTTTTTCTTGAGTATCATTACACTACAAAAAGCCAATATTTTCTTGGAAGATACTTTCTTGCAAAATATTTGAAAGTCAGATGTTATATTGATTGCAATCTTCCGTATTCAAAGGCATTGACAGAATTTTCTGCTCAGGAAACTAAACTTCCATTTGAACACATCATTCGCAGATTTCTTCTACGAAAGCTTCGTATGAAAAAGTAGTTCAAGAGTTTCATCGTATCGATCACCAGGTTTGTGTTTTCAAATGAAATTTGCTTCTGAAGAACGAAACCTACTTCTAAAGTATTACTGCGTGACCTGGCTATCGATGGAGAACCACTACATAGTCTTGAAAGTTTTCGCCGTTCGAGTGTGGAGACTTAGAAAAATGTCGACTCTGCCATGACAATGTGGCGCGATTCGAAACTCGCGTGACATGGTCTGGAGAACCAAGCAGTAAGGCAGCTTCGTCGCGATTAAGAAGATGTCGTTCTCGCATTCGTGCGCTGCAACAAAAGGAGGAAATCATTTGAAGAAGCGTTACAGCAACACAGTGTGGCTGTGCGGCTTCTAAGAAGTCTTTGGTGTCGGCGAGAGTCGAGCTTTAAGTTGCCTGTACCAGAAACAGAACTAAGTTGCTCTTTATTCCACAGTAGGTGTCTGTTCCTTCTCACTACCGTCTTCTTCAACATCTGCTACATTATAGATCGTGCTACCATGTGGGACTCCGGCGCCAGTGATTCTCTTAGAGACAGTCAACTTGAAAGAAAAGCTTCTGTACTTGATTGGCTCTCCATAAGACCAACGGAACTCTGAACGCGACTTTATTCTGTCAGCCTTTCAGTTAGTTTCTTCATATGGATTCTATAATGTGCGTCGATGATTTCTCCAGCCATTCAAGCATCACCCATATGAAAATAAATTGTTGTACAATTTCATGCGTTCTTCGAATGTTTACAGTTATATAAGATTGAGTGACATTACATTACGGTACAACTCGCTCCAAAACGAAACCTGAGGAATAAGCTCAGCATCTTCCAAAAACTGTACACGACGAGAAGCCTTAGAATCTTCCACAATGGCCACGTAACTAACGCTGAAGTATGGAGACGCACAAGGCCGACCTCAATCGCACAGATGATCAATTTTGCTGGGAGATTGGACCTTGCCCGAGCATTGCGAATGATCAGTGCCGTAGCTAAAAGTGTTCCAGCGGAGCTATGGAAGAGAGTGCAACTCAAGAGGATTCGCAAATTTTGAGACGGAATGATTTATTTATTAACCTAATTACTTTTTAGCTCGGCAGGTTCCTGCGAACGATTATGGATACAAACCTACAAGCAATGGAAAGATCCGATATAAAGAAAAAGCAATCGGACGATCGAGGCATAGCCTACATGAACCCGAACGGTTGAAACAGACTTCCATGAGTTGAACGTCTGCAATTCTCTTCATAAACTTGGCGCTTAATGTAACATTCGTGTGTGTCCCAACTCTTGTAACTCACGTGGAAGAAAGTGTAGTGTTCTTGGCAGCCAGTTACGGTAACAAGACGGATTGATTTGTATTCAGCATTGCTCCATACAGGTCGTCAGAAATCCTCAGAATCCGTTTATCTTGACAGAATTATAAAATGAGTAATTAGTTGATGAGAAAATCACTTGACTGAATGCCAAATACCTTTTGTTTTAATTACTTTTACTTCAGTAATCTTAGAAAATTGATTTTTGTTCGATTCGCCCTGCTATCAAATAAAGCATTTGCACTAAGACGAATACGACGAAATTCGTTGAGTCAATGATGATGAAAATAAAAGATGATGCGATTAACAATACTTTTATACCTACATTTTTATCTACTAAAGGACTGACGACTACTCGTTACTGCGGGGCCAAATGGTGGCATAAACTTCCAAGTCATATTAGAAGCATAACTTCACATCGAAGATTTAAAAGCGCGTTGAAATCGTATTGAATTGATTCTCTGAGTATGTAGACAGTGCCTGGTTATAGGTAACACTTAGTAAACAGATAATGAGACTTGTTGGTCTGTTATCAAAGGTGGTTGTTAGTACCATGATTGCTACTTATAAGTGTTGTGTGTATATGTCAGGTGTTTTGTGCTATAATGAGCATATGATCTGATTTGTATTATTTGGGCGACCGGCGAGATGAGTCCTACGAGACTTCTCCGGCAACCTGGCAGCCTGCCACTGTATTAGTGTAAGTGTTATATTTGTGATTTGTTTTATTTGGTGGCGAATAAACTACTTACTTACTTACTTACTTACTTACTAAGGGAAGTCGAACAATCCCTTAAAACCTGACGCAGGAGCAGCCATGTACGTGAAATACTGTATTAGTGACTTCATTCTTTGATGTCTTCTCATGGGCAGTGTAGCGGAGTGGCTTTTACTGAGTGCTAGTACATGGACATTGATTCTCTGTCACGCTGGATCACAATTGTGCTGATGGATGTTAGTAATTCCAGGCGATGCAATGTCTTTAGCTTACACGACCTTCTAATGGAAAACAATCAGTTGGAGAAGTGTGACCGAAATTCGTGTGGTCAGAGATAATGATGATAATAATAATAATAATAATAATAATAATAATAATAATAATAATAATAATAAAAACAACAACAATAATAATCTGTCATATCCATCCTAAGAACTCACGAACATTGCACCCACTGAAAACTCTGTTCAGGTTTTCCACTCCATGTGGACGACAATCCTCTTCCACGAATCCTCTCCTGATTTCTCTTCTACCCCCTCTTCCGTCTCGTTGTCCCAATTCTAAACACGATTCACCTTAACCTTTTGGCTGTCCTTGAATTAAAGCTTATAAGGAGGATTAGGATAAAGGCGACGCCAATGACCGCTGTTGCGTCCCACCGCCGTAAATCAGGAACAACGTATCTAATATAGAAGTTTTACTACCTAATTCCGCGACTTCCGTTATCGTGTGGCGCCAGACCCAAGCCTAAATAAAAGAGGAGAACGGCGCCAGTCACATTCATTATGATATTATTCATCGTCGCTAAACAGAAGTTTAGTCACCTATTAATCTTCCACTGTGACGCCAGTCTCAAGCATGCTGGATATTGGAGAACATTAATAACTTTTTCGTAATGACACAGCATCGTTAAACAGAAATGTCAAAATGTCAGAGACAGAGTTGCTGACATTTAGAACAAACCCACAGAAATTTCTCGTCGAAGCCAAGTACGACCATGCTTAGTTGGTTTCATTTATAAGCTTTAGGAGTCGCCAGAGATTTCACGTACGTGTTCCATGTATAGCGCGAAGAGGTTCCTTTATAGCAGCGTTTCGTAATCATAACCTCCAAATTTCCAAAGCAAAGCTAAGGGCACCATCTTATTCACGAAGGCCACGTCGCGTCATATATGTCAAGCGAAGATCCGAGTTTTTGCCAATGGTTTCCATAGTGAGGTCTGCGGGCCAACTGTGGTCTGTGGCACCCATATACCATTTATACCGGCAACGTCCCCCACTGTAAGACTGTGTGTCGCAGTTCGGGTAATATCATTCTAACCATGTTTATTCTAATACTAAATATATACGTATGTATACCTTCTGTGGAAATGTCCGATCTACACTGGTTAAACTTAATCTAGTTTGATATAATCTAAAGACTTCTATAGCCTTGTAATTAAAATGTCTAAGACACAAATCGATGGTCTATTAATTTGAAAACGTAGGCCTAATCAAAACCCATAATCTATCGGAGAAGCGAGGTTGAAATAAAGTTGCTATATTATCTGAGAAACCAGAAGCCAAGCCATACTTAGAAAACGCAGAGTAATAACATTATAGTACGGTAGACTTGACTATACAGCGATAAGGAATACAGCACAGGCAACACACTACGCTTAGTCGCATTCTACAGTCACACGATTGTTATGCTAATTACCTCAACATAATTACGACCACAGTCTCGAACACCCACACGTAGCCTACATGTTTTATTTCATCGTTGGACCATCATTTGGACAGAAGTCCGTTCACTCTATCAATTCAAGGTAACGTTGGATGATTTTTTATTTTAGAAAATAATCTGATGCATTAGTGGATTGGTAGTTATCTTCCTCCATTTCACTGAGACATGTAAAAGATTTCTGTTTGAAATCAACTTCAGTAGAGGTATGTAAAGGATTCTATGATATCCTGCTTTCGTCAACGCTTTGTGGTTGATTTAAATTGTCCTATACTTGAAATCCTTCTTGGTTTAAATTCTAAACAAACGATTAGGCCTATAAGCTGTCTTCTCCGCCGTATAGAAGCCAGATGTCTTCATTACTGGGAAGTCACAAGTATTCGCCTCATAACAGTGTCGTGATATAAAGCAGTTCGGTAAAATAAACAGCAACAGAAAATGGTAGCCATTTTGCAGGTGTATACGTTCTGTGACCTTCGTTGAACATTTCATTACGAACAACTTCCAGCTTTAAATCGCCTAACCATAAAGTCACTCCGGTTAGATATGACTGTTGTGCTTAATAACAACATCTAGCCAACTAGCAATTGGTTGTTTCATGCTTTGAGCGAAATTCGCCATATTTAAAAGGTGAACCAGTAGGCACAATATTAAATCAGCTTCATGGTTTTTACCGTGATGGGGAATTTCATATGTGGGGCTATTAATAATGCGTGTAAAATATCCTCGTCTTGTTTTCGAGCGCGGCACGCAGGCCTGCTGAGATGCGGATCCTTGTTTCGTCGAAGTCAATGGATATTGTAGCCTATGCGGGAATGACGTCTGGTAATTTCATCTGAAAATAGCTTATCTAAAAATATACCGAAGAAGAGAAGTGGCCACCCGCCTCAAGTTCTCTAACCCGTCCATATCCCACACTGCACCTTAACTCTGGAACGAACTCTCCCCGAATTCTGCATATTTTTCTCAGTTCCTCCACAAATGCCGCCACTCACTAACCGTCATCTACCTCAGGCTCCTCTGTTCATAATTCCACAGGCTTTCCACTACAAATTGAAAACTCACCTCTTCAAGAATTCCTACCCTAATCCATCTGATCCTCTGCCTTCCAAGCTTTCTCGTCCTCAGCAAAACCATCCGTAGCAGCTGTTCTGCCTCTCCCTGATCTCTCTGGCAATCGGACTCGGACCACTAAGGAACATCGATCATCGACAACCCCTCGGATGCGACGCAGCTCTCGTCAATATAAACTGGTGCTTTGCGCTTAGCTTTACAGTATCGCTTTAGAAAATTGGAGATTACGATTACGCATACCCGCCCTCAAATACCGACGCTAAGAAGATTGGCGTCGCCAACATTTCGTTCCTTCTGTCGACTCCGTGAGGGGTTGGCCTAGAGAGACACCCCTATTCCTCCAATTCTGCTCCGTAGTCACTCAGGAGATGCGCCTTGGCTCGCAATAACTTGGAAGGAGGATGGCCAGTTCTCAACAATGCGTGGCGGATTCAACGGCCAGGGAGACGTTCGTCTAGCGTTTGGCTCCTTATATATAGTAGCGCCTGGCCTTCTGGGTGATTCGTTCACACCGTCTTGAAACGCGTCCACTTCCGGCCTGAACATCCGGAAGCACAGGATGTGACGCCATAAGGGCCAGAAGACTTTTCCATGTTTTCTTAAGACTACTGTCTACAGAAAGCAACGGAGACAGTTTTCAAACAAACTGTTCAGTTCTACCATAAAGCAATGACTTATCAAAACAATAAAAGTACTTCTATATCCATGACCAGCTAAACTCTTAGAAAATACAATCAAAACGACTGGGCTATATTTCTATTCTCCTATTTTAGCTACGGAACATGTATAAGGCTTCAATTCCCAATATCAACACAAGTAGAAGGCCCACATCTCATGTCCTTCATGTTCACAGTTCCTTCTTCTATAAAATGCAGATTGCAGAAGCAGTCGGAATCGTTTTCTCTCGAATTCTAATAGTCAAATCCTTCACAGCATTACGGAATTCCAGGGGCGAATCGAAGGACGGGCAATACACGTGTTCGTTTAGCTGAGAACGAGATTACCAAATCATCACTTCAACTCCCTAAGCCAGGTTCAAGTATCGAACTTCACTCGCTTTCGGCATATCTAATTCTTGGCGAAATCGAGTACGGTGTAAAAGTCCATTGGATAAGCCTGATCGCAAATTGTAATATATGTGAATCTAAGTGCAAGCATATAAGAAAGATAACTTTTCTCGGTAATGTGTATTTTTATAGACTGTGTAGAATAAGAAGAGAAGAGCAGTCCCTTAAGCTAACCCTGAGGCAGCCATGGGTATGGAGTGTTAGCGACTTCGTTTTCTTAGCCTCGGCATTAGAGGGCGAATGGCCACTCCTCTCCCTCGTCGTTTCATCTTCCCACCGACAGTGTACGGTCAGTGTTCTAGTTACGCCGTGGCCTACCACTAGCACCGGATGCTAGTAAGTCAGTCAGGCTGTTGAAATTGGACGAGTACGCGTCTTCGCAAGTCCGTGGAAGGAAGAACCTTTAACCCAGTGGGGTCGTCTGATCGATGATCATCTACAGGATCTGCTGGGATTCGACTCCAGCAGTTGCCTAGTTCGCTATAGTTTAGTCGAGATTTCATTTGTAAACGTTCAATCCTTCTGAACGAGGTTGTAGGTGCACTGGCTCGCTGCTCGAGCTAGTCCAAGCTGGTCCAATGTACTCCGAGCAACGCTGGGCACAACCAGTGGTTAAGGCGCGGCTAAATTAGAGCGATCATCCCAGGGGAATGATATGGGGTTCGTCTATGACTTGTGGAACCAATAGAATAAGCCTCTTCAAGTCTTTCAATGCGACAAAGAATTTCAGCATGATTCTCTCTTAAATCAGCTGCATTCTCTCCCATATCACCTACATTCTCTCCCACATTAGCTACATTCTCTCTCACATCCGCTGCATTACTAGCTAGCTCTCTCTGAGTGTGTGTTAACTCTTTTCTCTATTTGATTGCCTCTGACGTCATCTACTTTAAAGGCTAAGTCTGACTGGCCTACTGCTATGCTGCTAAATCTATCTGCAACTGATCCTATACTTCGTAGAAGCTGGGCCATGGCTGAAGAAGAGCGAGAAAGAGAGAGGTGAAAGGGCGAACAGCACTCTCCTGATGTCTATGGTTAGGACACGAAAAATTTCACGACGCCAGCACTGTATTTTCTGAACTTCGCGTCAGCAGGCACCTTAATACCGGCTCAATCTGATCTGCGAATGCATGACAGCGGTTGCACATATTCACAGGACAAAATGGCGTCAGACGCTTGACGCATCCTTTAAGGACGGGAAACTGCTCTGGCGGCAGCAGCAGCAGCGGTCGATAAGATTTGCGCCACTCACCACCCAGGGTTGTCAACGGGACGGAAAATGGCGGGAAACTTTACATGCAAGGCCTTAAGATGTTTTGTAAAGATAATAAATAATATATATATATGTATATATTTGAAATTCTGATACGTTCTCAAAAAACGTCACATCCTCAATATAGCCGAGTGGCTATGGGGCGTACAGTAGGTGGGGCAGAAATCTCGAAGCAGATTTCTGCTCTGGCGGGGACTTGAACCTCCGACCTCTCGATTGATAGTCCAGCACGCTAACCACTAACCATTCGTGTACCTTATGAAGACTATGTAGACATGTCTTTAAACGGATGCTCTTGATACAATGGGAAGCCGCGTAATTTACAGTAACAGTAGATCGTGTAGTACATATTTTAGTTTTTTTTTCAATAAAATTTTTTGGCCAGTAGAGATTGCTACGTAGAACGTGTTAATTGAGTCGAATTACCTGGGTTTGTAATAGCATATTTTGTTAAAGATTACTTATCAATAACGATGTCTGTTAATCGTAGGGCTTCAGATCGCCATCAATTGGATGGTTAGCTGAAACGAAACAGTCTATTGAACATGATTGGTAGATATGTGAGTGATGAAAGTGATTGAATGATGGCACTTTATATGTGTGATAAGCTAGAATTCATTCTTCTATCTACTGCTGCTGCTGCGGCTGATGATGATGATGATGATGATGACAATGATGATGATGATGACAATGATAATGCTGCTGATGATTTTTAAGGATATAGGATTTCAGATGTTTTTCATTTAGGATGACGAAACATATGGGTAAATCGAATGAAGAAATGGCATCTGCGTTCATCGTTAGCACGTGCCAATTACTTCCAAAGTCATTTCCTCTTGTTTCTGATCATATGCACAACTTAATCGGGAACCGAAACCCTGCACCAAATGTATACTCAATTTTTTCTGGCAGCCATTGTGAGTTCTATATCCGACCGCCGAATGCATGCATTGATGACATAGATGTCTTGACAGCCAGAGCTGATGAGCTGGTCTTCAGTGGCGACTTTCCAGTGTTGCCAAGGGATATGAGTGGCCTAGTAGATACAGTCGAGTGCTACAAGATTGAATCATACTATGGGTTTCCAGGTTTTGTTCGATTACGACGTTTCGGAGAAATGAACTATAATTGGAAATATAAAAAGTACGAATTTAAGCATACAATTCTTTTAAACACATACACGATTCTGAAAATGGATGAAATGACAAATAGGCATCGCACTTTGGAAGACCAAGGAAAACATTGTTTGAAAGTCGCTTCTAGTGGTCCAGCAATTAAACATCGAACCAATACGTATGATGGTCTTTATTTCGCCAAAGATATCGTCCAGAGCATGTGGTGCCCACAGTGGCCTAAAGAAGCCCAAGGTTGGCTTAAACGACATAGGAATAATGGATGGCCGACCATTGATACAATCGCCAAGGTTACAGAAAATGGTTGTCATTTTGTCTACGTTCAGCATCGTTCTTGCAAAGACGATAAACTACAGTGGAGGTTTTCATTTTCATTGGCGGAAGTAATTTTACTTCAGAGTTGGACTAAAATTCAACAGATTGTCTACCATTTGTTGAGATTCTACAGTAAGAAAGAATTGATACAAAAGGATTGTCCAAAGGAGGATGAGGTTCTCTGTACATATCATTTAAAGACGTTGATGTTATGGACTTGTGAAGAGATGTCACCTGAATGGTGGAATTCCTCTTCCGCTATTACCATCTGCTGTGAGTTATTGAAGAAGCTTTCAGAGTGGCTACAGAAGAGGCACTGCCCGAACTATTTTATTCCTGAAGCAAATTTATTTCATGAATCATCGAACTCCATAATCCATGACAAGACTGTAAAACGACTAAATGAATTCCGAAATTCAGGCATACTCTGTCATTGGTTCGTGGAAAATTACATTCAGCCATTCATTTGGAGACGTGCCAAGCTTAACAGCTCAATAGAGGTAATGCCATATTTAGTGGATTTCATGCTGACTCTCTTTAAATTTTGGAAAGTGACCGAATCAGAATCATTGGATTTATATTTGTATCTCACATTCAAATATTCACATGAGCACGGTCGTCGGATAATAAAAGGCGGATTAAGTTCAGGACTGCGCGAGTGCTTCGCAGCGGGACAGAAGTCAAGATGTATTGAATCGACAACACACTGGCGAATGAGGAACCTTACAACAATACAGAACGTCTTATGTTTCACGTACTATGACATCCTACTGTATATTTTGCATTCAGCATATGGTTTAGGCTGCGGAGAGATTTCATGGGATAACAGTCTCTTTGTTGAATTTATCATTGTAATTTCGATGCAGCCAAAAATTGTAAAGTCTCAGTATCATAACTTTCCTAAAGCGTACACAGCACACGGTTGTCGGTTTCAATTTTTGCGTGCTCAAGGTCTCATGGAAAATTTAACTGGATCAAATAGTCATCCGGAATTTCAACTACTGTCTCTCATGTCAAAAGAGTTTCTTCGAAGAGCTTTAGAACACGAAGGTTCTAAATGCAACGGCATTGCTCCTGCAGCTTTGGCCTATCTGGCTGCTATCCACTTTGCCACATCAGAACACCAACTAGCAATGCGCTTCTGCTTGTCAGTTCTCGCGGATCAGCCTTCCCAAGAGGATAAGGAGACATTGAATGCAAGTTGTTTGTTGTTTATTGACGATGTCGCAAGAATCGTTGGATTGTGTGTGCTTCACAAGAAGATTATTGACAATAATCTTCATTACATTGGCAGAGGGATCTATCTTGATCTGCGTTTTTCACCAAAGATCTTTGCTCACTATTTAACTGTACTATCAGCCGAAATAGTAATATCCAAACATTTATATTTTTATCATGATTTGCCTGACTCAGCATTTCCTATGGACGATTATTTGAAAGCTTTAATAAAACCAAAATGCATTGTTTTGATGAAGTCATGTTCTCATTTGAATGCTACCAGACAGATCGTTTATCACAGAACAGATGCATTGACAGAAACCCTGGCTACAACAATGAATCCTTTGATTGTCAAAGAAACAGTAATTGATGTTCTAATGGAATATGCTCTAGAAAATATGAACTCATTCTACAATGTGATTCACAATGACTTTGGCATCCAGTGCAGCACAGCTGACTGCTATCGTGCTTTGTACCTTTACAAGTGTCGCCAATACGATGAAGTGCAGTGTTTGTGTGAGCGAATTCTGCAAGAGCCTGATATGCAGAACGACATGAAGCAATTTTCATTTGCGAGTGTATTACTGTTGCCACCGCTTGACTCTTTCTTCGATGGAGATGTACAGTCGTTGCTTGGATTTCACACACTGTTTTATTATTTATCACCTTCAAATAACGTTATGTGCAATGTTGAGAAAACTGCCGAGTCAACGTTTGAAAACTGGTTTGCCCGATTTGTGTACCATTCTAGACTTGATCTCTTGTATTGTCTTGAGTATCATTACACCGCAAAAAGCCACTATTTTCTTGGAAGATACTTTCTTGCAAAATATTTGAAAGTCAGATGTTATATTGATTGCAATCTTCCGTATTCAAAAGCATTGACTGAATTTTCTGCTCAGGAAACAAAACTTCCATTTGAGCACATCATTCGCAGATTTCTTCTACAAAAGCTTCGCATTAAAAAATAGTTCAAGAGTTTCATCGTATCAATGTCCAGGTTGTGTTTTCAAATGAAATTTGCTTTTTGTGATACCGGTATATGATTAAGAAGAGTGAAACTTCTAGAATATTGCTATGTGACCCGGCTATCGCTGGAGAGCCACTACATAGTCTTGAAAGTTATCGCCGTTCGAGTGTGGAGATTACGAGAAACGTCGACTCTGCTATGACAGTGTGGCGCGATTCGAAACTCACATGATATGGTCTGGAGATCCAAGCAGTAAGCGGCTTCATCGTGATTAAAAAGAGATCGTTCTCGCCTTCGTGCGTTGCAACAAAAGGAGGAAGGCATTTGAAGAAGCGTTACAGCATCACAGTGCGGCTGTGCGGCTTTTAAGATGTCTTTGGTGTCGGCGACACTCGAGCTTTGAGTTGCCTTTTCAAAAAGGCTGTGACTAGAGGACCGCCAGGCGGCCCGCCAGTATTTGAAACTTGCAGGCCGCCTGGCGGTCCGCTAGTCAATACGATATTTTGTGACTAGCGGACCGCCAGGTGGCCCTGAAATTTCAAATCTACTTGCGGGCCGCCAGTAAGGTGATTCCGCCAGAAACTTTTTCAAATCCGAATCCTTGGGCAAAAACATTGGCTGCACTAACCCTAAGACTAACCCTAAACGTCTGAAACCTGTCACTGAAAGACACCCAGTCTGGACGGTTGCTTTGTCCGTTTTTTTTATACTTTCTGCGGCCATAGGCCCCACTTCGTGCAGCATAATCGCAGCGAGGAATATCGCAGTTCATTCTTGGCAAGACTTAGTGCAGCCTTCTTCTACGCATACTTTTTCTTGGATTATAACGTCTTGGCGTCACGCATTGTAAGAATACTAAACTTACTCGGGTCATACAGTTTTTTTTTCAATTTTCTAAGTCGTTAAAGCTAAATATTTGACCAACATAAATGAAACTGTCCGTTACGGCCGCCATGTTACTTATGAAAGTATCCACGTTTTCGAATCACGTGACGTCTTACACGTGATTGGCGGTCCGCTAGTTTTTCGAAACTTGCGGGCCGCCTGGCGGTCCGCTAGTCACTTCGTTTCCAAAAACAGAACTAGCTTGCTCTTATTCCACAGTAGGTTTCTGTTCCTTCTCACTATCGTCTTCTTCAACATGTGCTCCATAGATCGTACTACCATGTTGGACTTCGACGCCTGTGATTCTCTTAAAGACAGTCAACTTGAAAGAAGAGCTTCTACACTTGGTTGACTCTCCATTAGACCAACGAAACTCTGAATGTGACTTTATTCTGTCAGCCTTTCAGGAAGCTTCTACATGTGGGTTTTATGTGCGGCGATGAATTCTCCAACCATTCGAGCATCACCCATATGAGCATGTACTGTTGTACAATTTCATCCGTTCTTCGAATGCTTATAGTTATATAAGATTGAGTGACATTACATTACGGTACAACTCGCCCCAAAACGAAACCTGAAGAATAAGCTCAACATCTTCCAAAAACTGTACATGAGGAGAAGCCTGAGAATCCCTTACTAACACTGAAGTTTGGAGACGCACAAGACCGACCTCTGTCGCAGAGATGGTTAAAACAAAGACATTCACTCACACTGACAATTTTTCTGGCAGATTGGACCCTACCCGAGCATTGCGAACGATCATTGCCATAGCGAGGGATGTTCCAGCAGAGCTGTGGAACAGGGTGTAGCTCAAGAGGGGTGCAAATTTTGAGACGGAATGATTTAATTATTAAACTAATTACTTTTTAGCTCGGCAGATTCCTGCGAACGATTATGGATACAAACCTACAAGCAATGGAAAGACCCGATATAGAGAAAGGTCAATTGGACGTTCGAGGCATACATGAACCCGAACTGTTGAAACAGACTTACATCGGTTGACCCTCTGCAATGCTCTTCATAAACTTGACGCTAAATGTGACGTTCATGTGTGTTTTCAAATGAAATTTACTTTTTTGATATATGATTCTGAAGAATGAAACTTAGGCCTACTTCTAAAGTAGGCCTATTACTGCGTGATCCGGCTATCGCTGGAGAGCCACTACATTGTCTTGAAAGTTTTCGCCGTTCCAGTGTGGGGAATTGGAAAATCGTCTGCCCTGTCAGTGTGGCGCGATTCGAAACTCTCATGACAATGCCTGGAGATACAGAGAGTAAGTCATTAAGAAGAAGTCGTTCCCGCTGCAACCAAAGGAGGAAGGCATTCGAAGAAGTGTTACAGCTGTCCGGCTCCTAAGACGTCTTTATTGTCGGCGACACTCGAGCTGAGAGTTACCTGTTCCACATACCTAACTAAGTTGCTTTTTACTCTACAATACTTTCCTGTTCCTTCTCACTGCCGTCTTCTTCAACCTCTGATCCACAGGTCGTACTACCATGTTGGCCATCGACGCCTGTGATTCTCTTTAGACAGGCAACTAGAAAGGAAAGCTTCTTTACTTGATTGGCTTTCCATAAGACCAACGGAACTCTGAATGTAAATTTATTCTGTCAGCCTTTCAGGAAGCTTCTTCATGTAGATATTCTCTATCTGCGGCGATGAATTCTCCAGCCATTCAAGCATCACCCAAAATGTGAATGAACTGTTGAACAATTCCATGCGTTCTTCGATTGTTTATAGTTATATAAGATTGCGTGGCATTACATAGTGGTACAACTCGCTCTGTAAAGAATAAACATTTTGCTGGCAGATTGGATCCTGTCCGAACATTGCGAATGATCAGTGCCGTAGCGAGGGGTGTTCCAGCGGAGCTATGGAACAGGGCGAAACTCAAGAGGAGGCGCAAATTTTAAGACGGAATGATTTTATTATTAAACGAATTACTTTTTAGCTTGGCAGGTTTCTGCGAACAATTATGGATACAAATCTACAAGTAATGAAAAGACCCGAGAAGCAGAAAGGGCAATCGGACGATCGAGGCATACATGAACCCAAACGGTTGAGACAGACTTCCATCAGACGAACCTCTGCAATGTTCTTCATAAACTACGCGCTTAATATGACATTCGTGTGTGTCCCAACTCTTTTAACTCACGTGGAGGAAAGTGTAGTGTTCTTGGCTACAATGAAAAGCAGAACACGCCAAAAAAGAGGAGAGAACTCACTCTTTGGGAGACAGTTACGATAACAAATTAAGACGGATGAATTTGTATTCAGCATTACTTTAAGAATCCGTTTATGTTGACAGAATTATAAAATAAGCGAATAACTGATGTGAAAACAATTTGACTGAATGCTAATACTTTTAGTTTTAATGACTTTTAATTTAATATATGATTTAATTTTGTTTAATTTTTTTTTGCTTTCACCTGTGATCAAATAAAACATTTGCAAAGACACGATTACGACGATATTGGTTGAGATGATGATGTGAAAATAAAAGATGATGAAAATACTAAAACGTAAGGAAGTCGAACAATAATTCCTTAAACCCTGACGTAGGAGCAGCCATGTTCGTGTACCATTGTATGAGTGACTTCATTCTTTGATCTTCTCTCAAAGTAATTGTAACAGAGTGACTTTTGTTGCACGCTAGTACTTGGACATTGATTCAGGGTCAAGCTGCATCAAATTAGTCAGTGATGAAAGATGTTTGTAATTCCAGGCGATCCAATGTCTGTAGCATACACAGCTATCTATTGGAAAGTAGTCAGCAATCTTGATCCGTTTAGAAGTATGACCGATATCTATTTCGTCAGAGATAATAATAATAATAATAATAATAATAATAATAATAATAATAATAATAATAATAATAATAATAATAATAATAACAATAATAATAACAATAATAATAATAATAATAATAATGCTGGAAGCTGTTTACAACCGCGAAAGCAATGCCTTTGGTTCTCGCGGTTGTCAATAACTTCAGCTGAACGTGCTTCATTTGTAGAGTGGTTTGTGAAGCAAATCCATTTATTGTGCTCATTTACTTCCGTTTTCGCATCTTCCATTTAACTAATCTGCTTTGCTTGAGGTATGACAAGGTAATGCAAGGCAAATCAAGCTAAGGTAGAGTATAGCAAAGTAAGTGTTGAGCATTGGTATGGCTACTAACTTGAGGTAAGACCAGGTAATGTCAACAGCTTCATGCATATATATATGCATCCATACATGCAAAAAACATGTATATAGACATGTATGCATACATGCATAGAGACGCTTACAGGCGTAGACATATATATACATTCATACATACATAGATACATCCATACATACTTACATGCATTCAAGTGGACGACAATCCTCTTCCAGGAATCCTATCCTGATTCCTCTTCTTCCACTCTTCCGTCTCGTTGTCCCACCTGAACTAAGGTTATAAGGAGGACAAGGATAAGGGCGATGCCAATGACCTTTGTTGCGGCGCACCGTCGTTAAGCAGGAACTTGACCTACGTATCAAATAGAGGTTTAACTGCCTAAACTAAGTACTTTGATTCCACGACTTCCGTTTTCGGGTGGTTCCAGTCCTAAGCCTGGATAAAGAGTCATATTTATTATGACATTATTAATCGTCGCTAAACAGAAGCTATAGAAGCTATTCACCTGCAACTTTTCCACTGTTATTTTCGGGTGACGCCAGTCTCAAGCATGCTGGATATTGGGCAGGGAGTTAGTCATCTTTTTCGTAATGACACAGCACCGTTAAACAAAAGTGTCAAAATGTAAGAGAAAGAGTTGCTGACATTTAGAATAAACCCACAGAAATTCCTCGTCGAAGCCAAGTACGACCATGCTTAGTTGGTTTAATTTATAAGCTTCAGGAGTCGCCAGAGATTTCACGTACGTGTTCCATGTAGCGCGAAGACGTTTCGTAATAGTAACCTCCAAATTTCTAAAGCGCTGCTCTAAAGTTAGGCTAAGGGACCAGCTTATTCACGAGGGCTACGTCGCGTCTTATATGTCAAGCGAAGATCCGAGGTTTGCCAGTGGTTCTTATAGAGAGGTCTGCGGATAACCTATGGTCTGTGGCACCCATTTACCAATTATATCTGCAACGCCCTCACTGTAAGACTTTGTGCTGCAGTTCGGCGATAACATTCTAGCCATGTTTATTCTAATACTAAATACATAGGTATGTATTCATTGTAAGGAATTGTTCGATATAATCTGGTTTTATCTAATATACTTTAATCTAATCTAGTGACTTCTATAGCCGTGTTATCATAATGTCTAAGACACGAGTCGATGATCGCTTCATTTGAAATCGTAATCACAAACCATAATCTATCGGAGAAGAGGTTGAAATAAGTCTGAGAAACTAGAAGCCAAGCCAATCTTCGAGAATGCAAAGTAATGCAATACGGCAGACTAGGCTATACAACGCCAAGCAAAACAACACGGGAAACGCACTATACACTGAAGCGCATTCCACGACGTCACACGATGGTTATTCCAATAAACCTCTCTATTGTATGACTATTAACTATAGTCACGACACCCACAAGTACATTTTTTCACTTCATCATTGGACCATCGTTGAAAAGAACTCAGTTTGCTTCAAGGTAACTTTGGATGACTTTTTATTTTAAGGAGTAATCTAATGCATTATTAGATGGTTAGTCGTCTACCTCCATTTCACTGGGACATGTGAAAGATTTGTGTTAGAAATCAACTTCAGGTTGACGGATGTGAATGATTCAACGACATAATGCTTTCGTCAACACTTTTCAGTTAATTAAAATTGTCCTACTTGAAAATCTTCTTGGCTAAAATTATAAACAAACGATTAAATGTTGTCTTCTTCGCCGTATAGAAGCCAGATGCCTTATTTAATGCAAATTCACAACTATTCGCCTCATTACAGTCTCGTTATAAAGCAGTTCCGTAAAATTAACAGCAACAGAAAATGGTAGCCATTTTGCAGGCGTATACGTTCTGTGACCTTCGTTGAACATGTCATTACGAACAACTTCCAGTTTTAAATCGACAAGCCATAATGTCACTGCGGTTAGATATGACTGTTGTGCTTAATAACAACATCTAGCGAAATAGCAACTGGTTGTTTTCATGCTTTGAGCAAAATTCGCCATATTTAAAGGGTGAACCAGTAAGCACAATATCACATCAGCTTAATGGATTTTACTGTGATGGGGAATTTCCTATGTGGTGCTTTTAACAATGCGTCTAAAATATCTTCGGCTGGTTTTCGGGCGTGGCACACAGGCCTGTTGAGATGCTTATCTTTGTTTCGTCGAAGTCAATAGATATTGTGGCCTGTGCGGGTATGACGTTGGGTAATTTCATCTGAAAATTGCTCTTCTAGAAATATACCGAAGAAGAGAAGTGGCCACCCACCTCAAGTTCTCTAACCGATCCATAGCTCACACTGCATCTCAACTCTGGAACGAACTCTCCCCGAATTCTGCATTTTCTCAGTTCCTCCACCAATACCGCCACTCACTAACCGTCATCTACCTCAGGCTCCTCTATTCATCACTCCACAGGCTTTCCACTACAAATTGAAAACTCACCTCTTCAAGAATTCCTACCCTAATCCATCTGAGCCTTCCAAGCTTTCTCGTCCTCAACGAAACCCTCCGTAACAGCTGCTCTGCCTCTCCCTGGTCTCTCTGGCAATCGGACTCGGACCACCAAGAAACATCGATCATCGACAACCCCTCGGATACGACGCAGCTCTCGTCAATATAAGCTGGTGCTTTGCGCTTAGCTTTACAGTGGCGCTTTAGAAAATTGGAGATTACGATTACGCTTACCCGCCCTCAAATACCGACGCTAAGAAGATTGGCGTCGCCCACATTTTGTACCTTCTGTCGAGTCCGTGAGGAGTTGGCCTAGAGAGACGCTCCTATTCTGCTCCGTAATCACCCAGAAGAGGCGCCTTGGCCTCGCAATGACTTAGAAGGAGAGAATATTATTGTCATTTCTCAACAATGCGTGGCGGAATCAACGGCCAGGGAAACGTTTGTCTAACGGTTGGCTCCTTATTCTAACCCCTGGCCTTCTGGGTGATTCGTTCACACCTTCTCGAAACGGGTCCACTTCCGGCCTGAACATCCGGAAGCACAGGAAGTGATGTCATAAGGGTCAGAAGACTTTTCCATGTTTTCCTAAGACTACAGTAACTGTCTACAGAAAGCAACAGAGTCAGCTTTCAAACAAACTGTTCAGTTCTACCATAAAGCAATGACCTATCAAAACAATAAAAGTACTTCTATATCCATGACCAGTTAAACTCTTAGAAAATACAATCAAAATGACTGGGCTATATTTCTATTCTCCCATTTTAGCTATAGAACAGTTATGAGGCTTCATTTCCCAATATCAACATAAGTAGAAGGCCCTCATCTCATGTCCTTCATGTTCACAGTTCCGTCGTCTATGAGAAGCTGAAGCAGTCGGAATCGGTGTATCTCGAATTCTCCAATAGTCAAATCCTTCACAGCATTACAGATTTCCAGGGGTGAAGCGAGGGACGGGCAATACACGCGTTCGTTTAGCTGAGAACGAGGTTACCGAATCATTACTTCAACTCTCTAAGCCAGGTTCAAGTATCGAACTTCACTCGCTTTCGGCATATCTAATTCCTAGCGAAATCGGATGCGGTGTCAATGTTATAGTCCATTGGATAAGCCACATTAGAAATTGTAATTTTTGCGAATCTAAGTGCAAGAAAATAAGAAAGATTAGTTTGCTGGCTAATGTGTACATGTATATTTGTAGACTATGTAAAGAAGAAGTGCAGTCCCTTAAACTAGCCCTGAGGCAGCCACGGGGTATGAAATGTTAGCGACTTCATTTTCTTAGATTCGGCACATGAGGATGGATGGCCATTCCTTTCCCTCGCCATTTCATTTTACCACCGACAGTGTACTCATTATAGCTGAGTTGGCTAGGAGGCGCAGGTGAAGCAGATATCTCGATCCAAATTTCAGCCCTGGCGGGGTTTTGAACCCTTGACCTCTCGATTGACAGTCCAGCACGTTAGCCACTAACCAATATTTGTGGGACTAAAGACCTTCTGGTCTCAATCAGATAAGTGGTTAGCTGAAACTAGACCGTCCATTAAACATGATCGGTCGAAATGTGACTGATAAAGGTGATTGATGGCACTTGATATGTATTTCTGAACTAGAATTAAGTTCTTCCTTTTGATGCTGCTGCTGCTGCTGATGATGATGATCATGACAATGATAATGATGATGATGAGTGTTTAGAATGTAGAATTGTAGTTGCATTTTATTTAGAATGACGGACCCTGTCGGTAAATCGAATGAAGAAATGGCATCTGGGTTCATCGCTAGCACGTGCCAACTAGTTCCAAAGTCATGTCCTCTTGTTTCTGATCATATGCATAACTTAATAGCGTCCAATAGCACTGAATCACCTGAGTATTCAATTTGTTGTGGCAGCAATGCTGAGTTCATTATCCGACCGCCGAATTCATGCATTGATGACGCAGATTATTTGTTCGTCAAAGCTGATGAGCTGGTCTTCAGTGGCGACTTTCCAGTGTTGCCAAGCGATATGAGTGGCCTAGCAGATACAATCAAGTGCTGGAAGATTGAATCATACGATGGGTTTCCAGGTTTTGTTCGATTACGATATTTCCTGGAAATGAACTATAATTGGAAATATAAACACTACGAATTTAAGCATACAGCTCTTTCAGACAAATACGCGATGCTAGATTTGGATTATATTTCAAAGAAGTATTGCCCTTGGTCAAACCTAAGCACCATGCCAAGTTTCGCTAGTGGTCCAGCAATTAAATATCCAAGTGATACGCGTGATGCTAATGATTTCACCAGAGATTTCGTCCATAGCAAGTGGTGCCCACAATGGCCTAAGGAAGCCCAAGGTTGGCTTAAACGACCTAGGAATAATGGATGGCCGACCATTGATACAATTGCCGAGGTTACACAAAATGGTTGTCATATTGTCTACGTTCAGCATCGTTCTTGCAGAGACGATAAACTACAGTGGAGATTTTCATTTTCATTGGCGGAGGTAATTTTACTTCAGAGTTGGACTCAAATTCAACAGATTGTCTACCATTTGTTGAGATTCTTCTGCAAGAGAGAATTAATACAAAAGGATTGTCCAAAGGATGATGAGGTTCTCTGTACGTATCATTTAAAGACTCTGATGTTATGGACTTGTGAAGTGATGTCACCTGAATGGTGGAATTCCTCTTCCGCTATTACCATCTGCTGTGAGTTATTGAAGAAGCTTTCAGACTGGCTGAGAAAGAGGCACTGTCCGAACTATTTTATTCCTGAAGCAAATTTATTTCATGAATCATCGAACTCCATAATCCATGACAAGACTAATAAACGACTAAATGAATTCCGAAATTCTGGCATTCTCTGTCACTGGTTTGTGGAAAATTACATACTGCCATTCATTCGGAGATTTTTCAAGCTTGAAAGCACAATGGAGGTAATGCCGCATTTAGTGGATTTCATGTTCCCTATCTTTAAGTTTTGGAAGGTGACTGAAGTAGAATCATTGGATTTATTGTTTCACAGTAAGTTGGCGGATTCGCATCTCTACAGTCGTCGTATAATAAAAGGCGGATTCAAATCAGGACTTCGCGAGAGATTCGTATCGGGATGTTCCGAAAAATGTTTCCAAGTGAAACCGCGACTAAGCGAGCTTCCAAAATTACAGAACGTCCTGTGTTTCACGTACTATGACATACTACTGTATATTGTGCATGCAGCATATGGTTTAGGCTGCGGAGAGATTTCATGGGATAGCAGTCTCTTTGTAGATTTTGTCAATGGAATTTCGATACAACCAAAATTTGTAAAGTCTCAGTATCATAACTTTCCGAAGGCGAACGCAGCACAAAGTTGTCAGTTTCAATTTCTGCGTGCTCAGGATCTCTTGAAAAATTTAACTGGATCAAATAGTCGTCCTGAATTTCAACTACTGTCTCTGATGTCAAAAGAGTTTCTTAGAAGAGCTTTAGAACACGAAGGATCTAAAAGCAGCGGCATTGCTCCTGCAGCTTTGGCCTATCTGGCTGCTATCCACTTTGCCACATCAGAACACCAATTAGCCATACGCTTCTGCTTGTCAGTTCTCGTGAATAATCCTTCCCAAGAGGATAAGGAGACACTGAATGCAGGTTGTTTGTTGTTTATTGATGATGTCGCAAGAATCATTGGATTGTGTGTACTTCAGAGGAAGATAACTAACAACAATCTTCCTTACATTGGCAAGCGCCTTTATCTTGATCTGCGTCTTTCACCCGCGATCTTTTCTCGTTATTTAACTGTATTGTCTGTCGAAAGAGGAATATTCAAACACTTATATTTTTACCGTGATTTGCCGGACTCAGGATATCCTATGGACGAATATTTGAAGGCTGTAATAAAACCGAAATACATTGTTTCAATGAAGTCAGATTCTCATTTGAATGCTACCAGACAGATCGTTTATCACAGAACTGATGTCGAGGTTTCAAGTGTGATTCCTTTGATAGTCAAAGAAATAGTAATTGATGTTCTTATGGAATATGCTCTAGAAAATATGAACTCATTCTACAGTGCGATTCGCAACGACTTTGGCATCCAGTGCAACACAGCTGACTGCTATCGTGCTTTGTACCTTCACAAGTGTCGCCAATACGATGAAGCGAAGTATCTGTGTGAGCGAATTCTGCAAGGGCCTGATCTGCAGAGCGATCTGAAGGAATTTTCATTTGCGAATGTTTTGCTGTTGCCACCGTTTGACTCTTTTTTCGATAGAGACGTACAGTCGTTGCTTGGATTTCACACACTCTTTTATTATTTATCACCTTCGAATGTCGATATGGCGAAAGTTGAGCTAACTGCGGAATCAACTTTTGAACACTGGTTTGCCCTCATGGTGTACTTTAGAAAATTTAATCTCTTGTTCTTCATTGAGTATCATTACTCCATTAAAAGTCACTATTTTCTTGGAAGATACTTTCTTGCAAAATATTTGAAAGTCAGATGTTGCATTGATTGCAATCTTCCGTCTTCAGAAGCTTTGACTGAATTTACTGCTCAAGAAACAAAACTTCCGTTTGAACGCATCATTCGCAGATTTCTTCTACGAAAGCTTCGTATGAAAAAATAGTTCAAGAGTTTCATCGATCAATCACAAGGTTGTGTTTTCAAATGAAATTTGCTTTTTCTGATATATGATTCTGAAGAATGAAACTTACTTTTAAAGTGTAACTTTAAGCTCGACGGAGAGCCAATACATAGTCTTGAAAATTTTCGCCGTTCGAGTGTATGGAATTGGAAAAAACGTCTGCCATGTCAGTGTGGCGCGATTCAAAACTCGCATGTTAGTGTCTGAATATCAAGAGAGTAGGCCTTAAGCCAGTTTCAGCGTAATAAAGAAGAGGTCGCTCCCGCCTTCTTACGCTACAACAAAAAAGGAAGGGATTCGAAGAAGCGTTACAGCACCACAGTGTGGCTATCCGGCTTCTAGGACGTCTTTACTTTCAGCGACACTCGAGCTGAGAGCTGCCTGTTCCACAGACCTGACTAAGTTGCTTTTCACTCCACGGCACTTTCGTGTTCCTCCTCACTGCCGTCTTCTTCAACCTTTGCTCCACAGATCGTACTACCATGTGAGACTTCGGCGCCTGTGATTCTCTTTAGACAGGCAACTAGAAAGAAAAGCTTCTATCCCTGATTGGCTCTCCATAAGACCAACGGAAGTCTGAATGTGACTTTATTCTGTCAACCTGCAGGAAGCTTCTTCTTATGGAAGTTCCATATGTGCGGCGCTGAATTCTCCAGCCATTCAAGCATCACCCATATGAGAATGAACTGTTGTACAATTTCATCCGTTCTTCGAATGTTTATAGTTATATAAGATCGCGTTACATTACATTACGGTACAACTCGCTCCATAATGAACTCTGAAGAATAAGCTCAACATCTTCCAAAAACTGACAGAATTATGCTATGAGCGAATAACTGATGTGAAAAAACATTTAACTGAATGCTAGATACTTTTAGTTTTAATGACGTTTAATTTAGTATAACATTTATTTTGGTTGGATTCACGCTGTGGTTAAATAAAGCATTTGCAAAAATACGATTACGGCGATATTAGTTAAGACAATGATGATGAAAATAAAAGATGAAGGGACTTCTAACACGAAAGGTAGTCAAACAATCCCTGAAACCTTGACGCAGGTGCAGTCAACCACGTGAAATAGGCCTACTGTATTAGTGACTTTATTCTTTGATCTCCTCTCATGGGCATTGTAACGGAGTGGCTTTAATTGCGAACAAGTAGGCCTACATGGCCATTGATTCTTGGTCACGCTGCATCAAAGAAAGTCAGTGCTGATGGCTGTTAGTAATTCCAGGCGATCCAATTTTTTTTGTCTTGGAAATAGTCAGCAAGTCTGAGAAATAATAATAATAATAATAATAATAATAATAATAATAATAATAATAATAATAATAATAATAATAATAGCTTCCATGACTTTTAATTGAAAAGTAGTTAGCAATCTCAATCCGTTGAAGAAGTATGACCGAAATCTGTTTGGTCAAAGATAATAATAATAATAATAATAATAATAATAATAATAATAATAATAATAATAATAATAATAATAATAATAATAATAATAACCACACCACACCCCGGAGACGAAGACAGCGTGCTCCAAGCTTAAATACACTTCAGTTTTATGGTTACTTAGAGCCTGAGGGATTTTCGTATTTCGGGCGTTAATATTTGAAAATAAATAATAATAATAATAATAATAATAATAATAATAATAATAATAATAATAATAATAATAATAATAATAATAATAATGAAGCTGTGACAACCGCGAGAGCAAGAATGCCTTTGGCTCTCGCGGTTGTAAATAGCTTCAGCTGAACGTGCTTCATTTGATAGCGTGGCTCGTGAAACAAATGCACTTATTGTGCTCATTTACTTCCGTTTTCGCAGCCTCCATTTTAGTAATCTCCGTTTGCTTCCCCTTTCCGTCTTCGACTCCTGTTTCAGGAAGTTATAGCGTGCATTTTAAGAATGCAGCAGGTGGATATACTAACAGTCTAGTCATTAACAGGACGAAAACATCAGGTAGAAATTACTTTGTCAGTGTTTGACAGAAAACAGGTGTTATTATTATTATTGTTACTGGTGTTATTATAAATATTTCTACTATTATTGTACATTTCTTAAGCCCCACTATCCAATTGCCAAGCATGAATCGATGGCGCTTAACAATTATTGTGAGTGAAGAACTTGCTTCATATCCTTAAACACTATCCGACTAAGAGGACGCTCGAACCCATACTCACCGCGTTGAAAGGCGAGTGCTCTGACCAGTCGGCTATCGTGTCCAAAAAGTCGGTACACATGGAGGCTTAGGTAATGAAAATGTAAAGCCAGGTAAGGTAAGTTTTCTTGAAAATGACCGGTCATATCAAAAAGGTATAGTTAGGCACAGTAAGGTGAGGAATGACAGGGTAATGCAAGGCAAATCAAGGTGAGGTATAGTAAAGTTAGTTACTATACCTTACCTTGTTATGGCTATGGATGGATGAACAGATAGAAGAATGACTAAAATTACTATGACATCAGTAACTGTTGGAAATCGCTGTCAATGTCTGACAGAACAATGGCTCTGACAAGAGTTATTGTAATTAGTGACCTCTATCGCACAAGTATAGATTTCGCGAGACATTAACCGTTGCTTTTGCGTTAGTTTCGAGGTACCGGTTGATGTTTCAAAGTAGGCCTAGTTTGTAAAGGATGCGTATGTTGTAAAATATGTCTATAGTCTATATGCCAATTAGGGACTATCTATGTGACACGTTGTTATGTCATCTATTAACTTCAATGAACAATGAACATTTGAATCTCTCCGTAAGCACAGATAAACATAGTTTGTTTACTCTTTACTTCGTATTGTTAGGCGAGATTGATTGTCCTTGAACTAAAGCCTATAAGGAGGTTAACTATAAGGTTGACGCCACCTACATTTGCCGCATCCCTGCGTCGTTAAGCAGAAACTACGTTTAAATAGAGGTTTAACTGCCTTAAACAGGTACTTAAATTCCTCGACTTCCGTTTTCGGGTGGTGCCTGTCCTAAGCCAGGATAAAAGAGGAGGGCGACGCCAGTCAAATTCATTATGACATAATTTATCGTCGCTAAACAGAAGCTACCGGTATAGAAGCTATAGTCACCTGTAACTCTTTCACTGTCGTTTTCGGGTGACGCCTGACTCAAGCATGCTGGATATTGGGGGACGTTAATCATCTTTTTCGAAATGACACAGCATCGTTAAACAAAAATGTAACAATGTCAGGGAAAGAGTTGCTGACATTTAGAATAAACCCACAGAAATTCGTCGTCGAATCCAAGTAGGCCTACGACCATGCTTAGTTGGTTTCATTTAAAAGCTTCGGGAGTCGCCAGAGATTTCACGTACGTGTTCCATGTAGCGCGAAGACGTTTCGTAATCGTAACCTCCGCATTTCTAAAGCGTTACTCCAAAGTTAGGCTAAGGACCAGCTTATTCACGAGGGCTACGTCGCGTCTTATATGTCAAGCGAAAATCCGAGGTTTGCCAGTGGTTCTTATAGAGAGGTCTGCGGACCACATATGGTCCGTGGCACCCGTTTACCATTTATACCTGCAACATCCCTCACTGTAAGACTGTGTGTGGCAGTTAAGCGATTGCATTCTATCCATGTTTATTCTAACACTAAACACATAGGTTTGTAATATAGCCTACATGGTAAGGAATTGTTCGATATAATCTGGTTTTATTCAATCAAGTTTAATCTTTTCTAATTACTTCTATTGTCGTGTTATCATGATGTCCATGACGCCAATTGATGATCGATTCATTGAAATCGTATTCACAAACAATAATCCATGGGTGAAGCGAGGTTGAAATAAGTCTGAGAAACGAGAAGCCAAGCCAACCTTCGAGAATGCAAAGAAATAGGCTACAATATGGTACACTAGACTATACAGCGCTGAAGCAAACGGAACAGGCAACACACTACGCTGAGTCGCTTTCTACAGCCACACGATTGTTATTCTATTAACCTCAACATAATTATGACCATCGTCTGGAAAACCCACAATTTCATGTTTTAGGCCTACATCATCATTGGACCATCATTTGGAGAGAACTCTGTTCACTCTATCGGGCTCTTAAAGGTAAAGTTGGATGACTTTTTATTTCAAGAAATGATCTGATGCATTCCTCCATTTCACAGGGACATGTAAAATATTTGTGTTTGAAATCAACTTCAGTAGACGGATGTGAATGATTCAGTGATATCCTGTTTTCGTCAACACTTCGAGGTTAATTAAAATTGTCCTACTTGAAAACCTTCTTGGCTTAAATAATAAACAAGCGATTAAATGTTGTCTTCTCCACCGTATAGATGCCAGATGCCTTCTTTAGGGCAAAGTCACAAGTATTCGCCTCATAACAGTGTCGTTATAAAGCAGTTCCGTAATATTAACTGCAACAGAAAACAGCAAATGGTAGCCATTTTACAGGCGTATACGTTCTGTGACCTTCGTTGAAAATTTCATTACAAAAATCTTCCAGCTTTAAATCGCCTAGCCATAATGTCACTGAGGTTGGGTAAGATTGATGTGCTTAATACAACATGTAACCAAATAGCAACCTGGTTGTTTTCATGCTTTGAGCTAAATTCGCCATATTTAAAGGGTGAACCAGTAAGCACAATATTACATCAGCTCATTGGTTTTTACCATGATGGGGAATTTCCTATGTGGGGCTATTAACAATGCGTCTAAAATATCTTCGGCTTGTTTTCGTGCGCGGCACGCAGGCCTGCTGAGATACGGATCCTTGTTTCGTCGAAGTCAATGTATAGTGTAGCCTATGCGGGTATGACGTCTGGTTATTCCATCTGAAAATAGTTTATCGAGAAAAATACCGAACAGAAGTGGCCACCCGCCTCATATACTCACGCTAAGAAGACCATAAGACGATTGGAGTCGCCAACATTTCGTACCTACTGTCGAGTCCGTGAGGGTGTGCTCTAGCGAAACGCCCATCTGCCTCCGAGTCTGCTCCGTAATCACTCAGGAGAGGCGCCTGTGATCACAATAACTTGGCTGGAGATATATTGCCACTCCTCAACAATTCGTGGCGGATTGAACGGCCAGGGAAACGTTTGTCTAGCGGCTGGCTCCTATAGTAGGGCCTGGACTTCTGGCTGAGTCGTTCACACCGTCTCAAAACGGGTCCACTTCCGGCCTGAACATCCGGAAACAGAGGAAGTGACGTCATAAAAGAAGGCTGTTCCATGGTTTTCTTTAGACAGTATGCTAAAGCAACAGTCAGTTTTCAAACAAACAGTTCTACTGCAAAGGAATGAATTAGCATAAACATTCAAAGTACTTCTATATCCCTGGCAATTTAAACTTTTAGAAATACATTCAGAGCGACTGGACATATTTCTATTCTCACCTTTTATCTATAGCACATTTTTATAAGATTTATAAGACTTCATTTCCCGATATCAACAGAAGTGGGAGGTCTTCACTTCACACCCTTCTTGTTCATATGTCCTTCTTCTATTAGGTGCAGAAGCAGACAGAATCGGTTTCCCTCGAATTTTCTGTCAGGGTAATTTTTCGCAGCATTACGGATTTCCATGTACGAAACGAAAGACGGGCAATACACGAGTTCGTTTAGCTGAGAACGAGGATATCGAATCATCACTTCAACTCCCTAAGCTAGGTTCAAGTATCCAGCTTTACTCGCTTTACTCGCTCTCGGCAGATATAAATTCCTGGCGAAATCGACTGCGGTGTTAAAGTCAATTGGACAAGCCAGATCCCAAACTGTAATATTTGTGAAAAGTAACTTTGCTGGCTAATGTGTACCTTTGTAGAGCATGTTGAAGAAGAAGAAGATAGAAGAAGAAGAAGAAGAAGAAGAAGAAGAAGAAGAAGAAGAAGAAGAAGAAGAAGAAGAAGAAGAAGAAGAAGAAGAAGAAGAAGAAGAAGAAGAAGAAGAGCAGTCCCTTAAACTAGCCCTGAGGCAGTCTTTAGTGTGAAGTGTTAGCGACTTAAATTTCTTAGCCTCGGCATATGAGGGTGGATGGCCACTCCTTTCATCTTCCCATCGACAGTGTAAAGTAAGTGTTCTCATTAGAGCTGAGTTGGCTAGGGAGCGCAGGTGGAGCAGAAATGTCAAACCAAATTTCTGCCCTCTCTGGAATTTGAACCCCGACCTCTCGACTCACAGTCCAGGATGGTAACTACTAACCTTTCGCGCACCCCTATGTATTGTATTGTATTATATTCTGATTTTTATAACGCGCTTCTAGCGGGCGGGCCATTCAGAAACGCTCCCAGTGCGAGAAACCCCGAGAGAAAAAGCAAGTTTTAAGAAAGGTAAAAGAGGAAGAGACGTTACCTGAGAGAATAGAAGAACGAACAAACGGAGAAAGTTCATTCCAAAGAGCAGCGCCAATGGAAGTAAAAAACCTAGTTTGAGCCAGAGAAGTCCTGACACGGGGAACGAGGAGGTCCAAACGGTCAGAGGAACGAAGAGGACGAAGAGAAGCAGAAGAGTGAGGGCGATGAATTAAGTCACATAAATATTTCGGAGCGAAACCAAGTTGAGCCTTAGAGACAAGGATGAGGACCTTGAATTGGATACGGGCGGAAGGCGGGAGCCAGTGGAGTTCTTCTGCCATAAAGATGGTGATATGTGAGAATCGAAGAAGACGGGCAATTAGTCTGACAGCAGCATTGAGAACGGACTGAAGAGGAGCAAGACGGACCTTGAGGAGGGAATTGCAGAAGTCAAGTCTAGAGCAGATAAATGCATGGGCAATCGAAGTGAAAATTGGAGACGAGATACAGATAGCCCTATGGCGCCTTAGGTGAAAATAGGACGTGCGGGTGAGTTTGGAAATGTGTTCAGTAAAGGTGAGAGAAATGTCAAAGGTCACACCTAGATCGCGAACACTAGACGAGAAGGTGAAAAGCGGAAACTTTTGGGAGAGCACTGCAAAGTCAAGTTTCTGAAGTTGCTGAGGAGCGCCAAACCAGGTAAATTGGGTTTTGGACGAGTTGAGGGAGAGGCGATTGGAAGACATCCAGGTATGGAGATTATGAGAAAGAGCTTCGATGCGCTCAGCAAGAAGAAGTTGAGAGGAAGGAGGCCCGTGAACATAAAACTGGACATCGTCAGCAATGAGGTGGCCTGAAGCCCCGAGGATGGGGAGGAGAGAGGGGATACCGGCCGTGTATAAAATGAAGAGGAGAGGGTCCAGAACAGAGCCCTGCGGAACACCCAGTTTAACAGAGACCCACAGAGTTCTAGATTCACCAGAGCTAACCATCTGAGTGCGATCAGACAGGCATGACCGGAACCAATGGAGAGGGGGCCCTTGAGACCGGAAGAGGTCTCAAGGCGCTGTAGAAGAATGGTGTGGTCAACCATGTCGAAGGCTGAGGAGACATCATACAGCGCCGGGAGAGTGAGTTCAGACCTATCAACAGCTGAATAAATTTCAGAAAGCAAAGAAAGTAGGGCAGTTTCAGTGGAGTGGTGAGCCCTAAAACCAGACTGAGAGGGAGGTAGAAGACCAGATTGTTCCAGATAGGGAATAAGTTGAAGAGAGACAAGGCGTTCAAGGGTTTTGGAGAGAAATGACAGATTAGAGATTGGACTACAAAGACATGTCTTTAAAAGGATGTTTTGATTCAACGGGAACCAAGAGCAATACATAGTGCCGCGTCATTTACATTTTACAGTACATCGTGTAGCGCATATTTTAGCGTTTTTCAGTGAAACTTTTTGTCCAGTATCTAGAGATTGCTACGAAGAACGTGATTCACTGAGTTGAATTATCTGGGTTTGTAATTGTATATATTTTTTAAACATTATTTATCAATAATAATGACTGTTGTTCGTAGGGTTAGAGTCAAGAGCTAACCATCAGACAGATGGTTAGCTGAAACCAGAGTCTATTAAACATGATTATTAGTGATGTGAGTGATAAAAGTGATTGATGGAACTTGATATCTGCGTGATAAATTATAATTTAGTTCTTCATTCTCCTGCTGCTGCTGATGATGATGATGATGACAATGATAGTGACGATAATGATGATGAGTTGTTAGGATGTAGAATTGTAGATGTCTTTTCATTTAAGATGACGAAACATGTGGGTAAATCGAATGAAGAAATAGCATCCGGGTTCATCGTTAGCACGTGCCAATTACTTCCAAAGTCATTTCCTCTTGTTTGTGATTATATGCACAACTTATTACCGTCCGAGAGTACTGCACCAAACGACTATTCAATTTTTTGTGGCAGCCAGGCTGAGTTCTATATCCGACCGCCGAATAGATGCATTGATGACATAGATGTCTTGGATGCCAGAGCTGATCAGCTGGTCTTCAGTGGCGACTTTCCAGTGTTGCCAAGGGATATCAGTGGCCTAATAGATACAATCGATTGCTACAAGATTGAATCATACCATGGATTTCCAGGTTTTGTTCGATTACGACGTTTCGGGGAAATGAACTATAATTGGAAATATAAAAAGTACGAATTTAAGCATAAAATAAACACATATACGATTCCAAATTTGGATTATATGACAAATAAGTATCGCACTCGTACTGTAACATACCAAGCAATTCCCTGGAAAAAATCGTTTCTAGTGGTCCAGCAATTAAACATGGAAGCGGCTCGTATAATGGTCATCATTTCGCAAAAGATTTCGTCCACTGCATGTGGTGTCCACAATGGCCTAAAGACGCCCAAGGTTGGCTTAATAGACCTAGAAATAATGGATGGCCGACCATTGATACAATCGCCGAGGTTACACAAAATGGATGTCATCTTGTCTACGTTCAGCATCGTTCTAGCAGAGACGATAAACTACAGTGGAGGTTTTCATTTTCATTGGCGGAAGTAATTTTACTTCAGAGTTGGACTCAAATTCAACAGATTGTCTACCATTTGTTGAGATTCTTCTGCAAGAGAGAATTAATACAAAAGGATTGTCCAAAGGATGATGAGGTTCTCTGTACGTATCATTTAAAGACTCTGATGTTATGGACCTGTGAAGTGATGCCACCTGAATGGTGGAATTCCTCTTCTGCTATTACCATCTGCTGTGGGTTATTGAAGAAGCTTTCAGACTGGCTACAGAAGAAGAATTGCCCGAACTATTTTATTCCTGAAGCAAATTTATTTCATGAATCATCGAGGTCCACAATCCATGACAAGACTATTAAACGACTAAATGAATTCCAAGATTCTGGCATTCTCTGTCATTGGTTGGTGGAAAATTACATACTGCCATTCATTCGGAGACATTTCAACCTTGAAGGTACAATGCAGGTAATGCTACATTTTATGGATATCATGCTGCCTCTCTTTACAATTTTGAAAATGACCGAATCACAATCGTTGGATTTGTATTTTAATTGCACATTCATATATTCACATGAGCACGGTCGTCGGGTAATAAAACTCGGATCAAGTTCAGGACTGCGCCAGAGCTTCGTAGCGGGACATAACACAAGATGTATGGCATCGACATTCCACTGGAAAATGAGGGACATTGCAACAATACAGAACGACTTATGTTTCACGTACTATGACATCCTACTGTATATTTTGCATGCAGCATATGGTTTAGGCTGCGGAGAGATTTCATGGGATAGCAATCTCTTTGTTGACTTTCTCAATGGAATTTCGATACAACCAAAAAATGTGAGGTCTCAGTATCATAACTTTCCGAAAGCGTACACAGCACAATGTTGTCAGTTTCAATTTCTGCGTGCTCAGGACCTCTTGAAAAATTTAACTGGATCAAATAGTCGTCCGGAATTTCAGTTACTGTCTCTCATGTCAAAAGAGTTTCTTAGAAGTGCTTTAGAACACGAAGATTCTAAAAGCAATGGCATTGCTCCTGCAGCTTTGGCCTATTTGGCTGCAATCCACTTTGCCACATCAGAACACCAATTAGCAATACGCTTCTGCTTGTCAGTTCAGGAAGGCCAGTCTTCTAAAGAGGGAAAGGAGACACTGAATGCAGGTTGTTTGTTGTTTATTGACGATGTTGCAAGAATCGTTGGATTGTGTGTGCTTCACAAGAAGATCACTGACAATAATCTTCATTACTTTGGCAAACGGCTTTATCTTGATCTGCGTCTTTCACCCGAGATCTTTTCTCATTATTTAACTGTATTTTTGGCCGAATGAGGAGTATTCAAACATTTATATTTTCATCATGATTTGCTTGACTCAGCATTTCCTATGGACGAATATTTGAAGGCTTTAATAAAACCAAAATGCATTGTTTCGATGAAGTCAGGTTATTATTTGAGTGCCACCAGACAGATCGTTTATCACAGAACAGATGCATTGACAGAAACCCTGGCTACAACTATGAATCCTTTGATAGTCAAAGAAACAGTAATTGATGTTCTAATGGAATATGCTCTAGAAAATATGACTTCGTTCTACAATGTGATTCGCAACGACTTTGGCATCCAGTGCAGCATAGCTGATTGCTACCGTGCTCTGCACCTCTACAAGTGTCGCAAATACGTGAAAGTGCAATATTTGTGTGAGCGAATTGTGCAACAGCCTGATCTGCAGAGCGACCTGAAGGCATTTCCATTTGCTAATGTTTTGCTATTTCCACCGCTTGACTCATTTTTCGATAGAGACGTACAGTCGTTGCTTGGATTTCACACCCTCTTTTATTATTTATCACCTTGGAATGACACTATGGGCAAGGTTGAAGTTACCGCCGAATCAACGTTTGAATACTGGTTTGCATCCTTGGTGTACTGTAGGAAACCTAAGCTCTTTTCTTTTCTTGGGTGTCATTACTCCATTAAAAGTCACTATTTTATTGGAATATATTTTCTTGCAAAATATCTGAAAGTCAGATGCTATTTTGATTGCAATCTTCCATATTCAGAAGCTTTGACTGAAGTTACTGCTCAAGAAACAAAACTTCCGTTTGAACATATCATTCGCAGATTTCTTCTACGAAAGTTTCATATTAAAAAATAGTTCAAGAGTTTTATTGTGTCAATGACCAGGTTGTGTTTTCAAATGAAACCTGCTTTTTGTGATATATGATTCTGAGGAATGAAACTTCTAAAGTATTACTGCGTGACCTGGCTATCGATGGATAGCCACTACATAGTCTTGAAAGTTTTCGCCGTTCGAATGCGGGGCATTGGAAAAGTCTACTCTGTCATGTCAGTGTGGCGCGATTCGAAACTCGCATGAAAGTGTCTGGAGATCCACGCAGTAAGCCAGTTTCATCGTAATAACGAAGAGGTCGTTCCTGCCTACTTGTGCTGCAACAAATGGAGTAAGGCATTCGAAGAAGCGTTACAGCACCACAGTGTGGCTGTCCGGCTTCTAAGACATCTCCAGTGTCGGCGACACTCGAGATGAGACTTACCTGTTCCACAGACCTAACTAAGTTACTTTTTTCTCCACAATACTTTCCTGTTCCTCCTCACTGCCGTATTCTTCAAGATCTGCTCCACGGACTTTATTCTGTCAGCCTTTCAGGAAGCTTCTTTATACTTCATATGTGCGTCGATGAATTCTCCAGCCATTCAAGCATCACTCATATAAGAATGAACTGTTGTACAATTTCATACGTTCTTTGAATGTTTATAGTTATAGTATAAGATTGCGTGACATTACATTACGGTACAACTCGCTCCATAACGAACCCTGAAGAATAAGCTCAACATCTTTAAAAAAAACTGACAGAATTATGCTATGACCGAATAACTGATGTGAAAAAACATTTAACTGAATGCTAAATACTTGAAGTTTTAACGACGTTTAATTTAGTATAGGCCTAACATTTATTTTTGGTGGGATTCACGCTGTGGTCATATAAAGCATTTGCAAAAACACGATTGCGATGATATTAGTTGAGACAATGATGATGAAAATAAAAGATGATGGGACTACTAACACGAAAGGAAGTTGAACAATCGCTGAAACCCCGACGCAGGAGCAGCCTTGTACGTAAACTACTCTACAATTGACTTCATTCTTTGATGTCTTCTCATGGGCATTGTAGCGGAGTGGCTTTTACTGAGCGCTAGTACATGGCCATTGATTCTGGGTCACGCTGCATCAAAGTAGTCAGTGGTGATGGATGCTAGTAATTCCAAGCGATCCAGTGTCTTTAGCTTACATGATTTTCTATTGGAAAGTAATCTTAGTCCGTTGGAGTAGTATGACTGAAATCCGATTGGTCGGAGATAATAATAATAATAATAATAATAATAATAATAATAATAATAATAATAATAATAATAATAATAATAACTTTTTTGTTTCAGCGTCTTGCGCTTACAATCCAACGTTTCAACGCGGTGGCCTTTGGGGGTAGGCCTACCTTCACTAACTTAGACCTGGACGAATAGGACCCGCACCAGACAATTCTACACTGTATACGATGTTGAAGTCCCTGAGGGATCCTGTTTACCTCGGGGAAAAAACTATAAAATAATAATAATATAAATAATAATAATAATAATAATAATAATAATAATAATAATAATAATAATAACAACCGCGAGAGCACTGCCTTTGGCTCTCGCGGTTGTAAATAGCTTCAGCTGAACGTGCTTCATTTGATAGCGTGGCTCGTGAAACAAATGCACTTATTGTGCTCATTTACTTCCGTTTTCGCATCCTCCATTTTACTAATCTCCGTTTGCGTCCCCTTTCTGTCTTCGACTCCTATTCCAGGGAGTAATGACGTGATTTTAAAGAATACAACAGGTGAATATACTAACAGTCTAGTCATTAAAAGGACGAAAACATCAGGTAGAAATTACTTTGTCAATGTTTGACAGAACACAGGTATTATCATTATTATTGTTGTTACTGATGTTATTATTAATATTTTTACTATTATCATACATTTCTATAATTGTTAATAATGTTAATAATATTTTTTTTTACTGTTATTATGCATTTGTTAAGATCAACTACCAATTACCAAGCATGAATCGATGGCGCTTAACAATTATTGTGAGTGAAGAACTTGCTTCATATCCTTAAACACTATCCGACTAAGAGGACGCTCGAACCCATACTCACCGCGTTGAAAGGCGAGTGCTCTGACCAGTCGGCTATCGTGTCCAAAAAGTCGGTACACATGGAGGCTTAGGTAAGGAAAATGCAAAGTCAGGCAAGGTAAGTTTACTTGTAGAATGACCGGTCATATCAAAAAGGTATGGTTAAGCAAAGTTAGGTGAGATATGACAAGGTAATGCAAGACAAATCGAGGTAAGGTAAAGTATAGTAAAGTAAGTGTGGTGAGGCTTGGTATGGCTACTAACCTGAGGTAAGACCAGGTAATGTCAACAGCTTCATACATATATATGTATACATACATGCAAAGATACATGCATATAGACATGTGTGTATGCATGCATAGAGACGCACATAGGCGTATACATACATACATTCATACATACATAAATACATCCATACATGCTTACTTACATTCAAGTGGACGACAATCCTCTTCCAGGAATCCTATCCTGATTCCTATTCTTTCCCTCTTCCGTCTCATTGTCCCACTTGAACTAAGCTTATGAGGAGGACAGGGATAAGGGCTACGATAAATGACCTTTGTTGCGGCGCACCGTCGTTAAGCAGGAATCAGGCCAACGTATCTAATGAAGGTTTAACTGCCTAAACAAACTACTTTGATTCCACGACTTCCGTTTTCGGATGGTGCCAGTCTTAAACCTGGATAAAGAGGAGGGTGACGCCAGTCATATCTATTATGACATTATTCATCGTCGCTAAACATAAACTAACCTGTAACCTTTCCACTGTCGTTTTCTGGTGACTCCAGTCTCAAGCATGCTGGATATTGTTTATCATCTTTGTCGTAACGACACAGCATCGTAAAAAAGTTACAAAATTTCATAGATAGAGTTGCTGACATTTAGAATAAACCCACAGAAATTCCTCTTCGATGCCAATCACGATCGTGCTTAGTTGGCTTCATTTATAAGCTTCGGGAGTCGCCAGAGACTTCAAGTACGTGTTCCATATAACGAGAATAGGTTCCTTTATAGCAGCGTTTCGTAATCGTAACCTCCAAATTTCTAAAGCTAAGCTAAGGGCACCATCTTATTCACGAGGGCTACGTCGCGTCATATATAGGGGAGACCGGGGTTGGTTGCAACAAATTTCATATTTGTTGTTATATTTTTTTTATATTTGGAACAACCTAAAACCAGTTTAGCCCATATATATCCTTTATATCTCGGCACCAAATCAAGCTATGGCGACAGTCTCTGTGACAAAACATGTGCCCACAATAGCCAATTGAACAGAGGGCTTCAAAGTGTTGCAACCAACCCCGGGCCGGGGTTGGTTGCAACGACCCTGGGGATGGTTGCAACAGTATTGAAAGTAGTCTAATTATTCAACTAATGCTGTTTACTGAGGCGTGCCTACATCTAAGAATGTAATAAACTGAACAAATTAAAAATTCATGTAATCAAAGTCATCAATAAAAATATAAAACTGTCAATTGAATGGCCACACTCTAGATACCCGAAACCCTGCTTGTATATTTGACGGCGTTATGAAGTTTGGGAGGGCTTGAGATACAATTCCTGGTAAATAAAAAATTGTCATGTTAATCTCAGGTTGATTTTTCATCCAATATTGAAATATTTCTTGAAGGACCCATAGACATTGCTGTCAAGTGGGGGCTGAAGTTTGCGAGAACACTGTGGTGGAAACGTCAGTATCACCACACCGTTCTGTTTGCAGAGATATATAGCTTCGATGCTAATGTGTGGCTGTCCATCAGCAAAAAGGACTGAATGATCTAAACTTTGGTTAACATGTTTGTTAAAATGTCTCATAAAGATGTGCGACTCCGATACAGCCACTTATAAAATGTTCTCTGAAGCTAAAACGGAAAACAAACATTGGAGGCGCAGAATTCCCACATGCATTCACTGCTAACTCCAAAGTCGCCAACTGCTCTCTTTCAGCGATGTCAACGCATCAATCTGCTTTAGGCCCATGCGAGAGATAACTTATGAAGGCGTTGCAGAAATTGGTTACTCTGGTTTCATCGAGATTGTAAACATCACTTGCTTGGAAAGTATGACGATCAATAACTGCACATAGTTTGTCAAAGAACGGGTATACGGTTGTTGCGTTGAAACTAGTTGCTCTTGCCATACTCGTGGCTTCTGGTCTCTGTATTGATAAAACGATTCACAAAATAAATCCCGAAAGCCAATCTTCACCAGCAGCAGACTTAGCAGACCACTGAGGGAGAAAGTTCACAGTGAATTTAGTAGCACATTGGTAAGCAAGTTTATGTGCTTCGTTAGGCGATAAGCCATACCACATGTCCCCAACCATCACCAAATATTTAGCAATCAATTGTTCTTGTTGGTCTAAAAAAAATTTGGGGGTATATCCTGGATTCGGCATTGCCACATTGGCCAAACGAGCAGATTTAAGTTAATGTTGAATAATGAACGTTTTGACTTTTTGCAGACTGTCTAAGACAAGCTCCATTAGAAACTGCATCCATAATTGTTTCTTTACTAGCAGAACCGCGATCACTTTTTCGTTTATGATTTCTCATAGTCACACATAGTATTTAGGCTTACAAAACACAAAGATTAGGTGATTAAAGCACGTCCATAGTTAAAATAATTCAATTAGTACCAATTAGTGCAATGCATATAATATTACAATATAATGTGCCATAATTGTGACGAGTATATGAACACGGTTTATTGAAACAAATGCATGGGGTTGGTTGCAACATGTTGCAACCAACCCCAATAAAAATGTTGCAACCAACCCCGAGGCAATGCAGAGACATTGTTATGGAAATTTTTGTCGACAGCGTTGGTTTTAAATAAAATGGCTAAATGCATTTTGAAGCCCAATTCCTCGTCCCAATTATGACACCAAACCGCATTAAATTGATCCAAAACATTCAGGTACATTACGAAAGAAAACGAAGCCGAGAAACTTACTTTGATTACGAAAAAAAAACTTTTAATTATTTGATGTAGCCATTATCAACTACCTACAAACACATTAGGTCACATTGACCTAAAAGCTATTCTGTGCATGTGAGGCGAGTTAATTTCACGCTGCTATAATACAGCGCTTAACTAGCGAGGGTGTTGCAACCAACCTCTGTTGCAACCAACCCCGGTCTCCCCTATGTCAAGCGAAGATCTGATTTTTTCCAAGGGTTCCCATAGTGAGGTCTGCGGACCACTTGTGGTCTGTGGCACCCGTTTACCATTTATACCGGCAACGTCCCTCACTGTGAGACTGTGTGTCGCAGTTCTGCGATAGCCATGTTTATTCTAACACTAAATACATTGGTATGTATTCATTGCAAGGAACTAGGACCAAGAACCCCCGCTCTCATTGGACCCACATCCCGTATGGACTACCTCAGGGCTCTGTCCTGGCTCCCCTTCTGTTCATTCTGTATTCCTCGGATCTAGCTGAGGTTCTTGGTCCAATGGGTGTTTCGTCTCACCAATACGCTGACGACACACCGGCTTACCTCCATGGTCCAGCCAACTCAGCTGCTCTTATGGTTGAACGCATCTTGGAGACTTCCTCTGCTCTTGATCTCTGGTTGTCCTCAAATCGCCTCCGTCTTAACTATGATAAGACCAAGTACATTTGGCTCGGTAATCGTGTCCAGCTTGCCAGGATTGATGCTGACTCTCTGCGCCTCAGGTTTCCCAATGTGTACTTCTCCTCCTCTGTCCGTGATCTTGGATTTGTCCTAGATCCTACTCTTTCTCTATCTGATCATGTCAATAGTGTCTCTCGCTCGTGCTTTTACTATTTACGCCAACTTCGTGCCATTCGCCAGTCTCTTCCCCTGCATGCGATTGTGACCTTGGTTCATGTTCTGATCTGCACTAGGATTGACTATGGAAACGCTGTCTATATTGGCCTGTCCTCTACTAATACATCTAAATTTCAGTCCATCCTTAATGCTGCTGCTCGCCTCATAGGGGGTATCCTGAAGTTTGCCCATATCTCTTCCTACATCCGGGACTCCCTTCACTGGCTTCCCATTCACCAACGCATCCAATTTAAGGTCCTTTCCCTCATGCGTAACTGTCTTGTTGGCTCAGCTCCGCTGTATCTCAGGACTTACTGCACCCCAGTTTCCAGTTTGCCTGGTCGGGCCTCTCTACGGTCATCTGCCCGTGGCCACTTGCTAGTTCCTTGGATGCGCACTGCTACTGCCCAGTCCCGTAGTTTTGCGGTTGTGGGCCCTTCCAGCTGGAACAGCCTCCCTCAAGGCTTTAGGCTTGTCCTCCTCTCTCTCTCTCCTGCCCAGTTTCGCAAGCGCCTGAAAACATTTCTCTTTGTCAGTGAAGACACTGACCCGGGTCGGGAGCGCCTCTGATTATGAGTGGCGGTATATAAATTCTCGATTACAATTACAATTACAATTACAATTGTCAGATCTAATCTGGTTTAATCTATTGACTTCTTTAGCCGTGTCATCATAATGTTTAAGACACGAAGCTATGGTCGATTCATTTGAAATCAAACCCATAATCTCTCGGAGATACGATGTTGAAATAAGTTTGCTATAATATTATCTGAGAAACCAGAAGCCAAGCCAAACTTAGAGAATGCAAAGTAATACAATACGGTAAACTAGGCTGCACAACGCTAGGCAAAACAACACAGGCAACGCACTACACTGAAGCTCTTTCCACAAAGTCATACGATGGTTATTGTAATAACCTCAATGCGTTGTGACTACAGGTATAGTGAGGAAAACCCATAGGTAGGGTCTACATGTTTTACTTCACCGTTGGACCATCATCGGAAAGAACTCATTTCACTATGTCGGCCTCTTCAAGGTAACGTTAAATGACTTTTTATTGTAAGATATAATCTGATGCATTAGTGGATTGGTAGTCATCTACCCCAGTTTCAGTGGGACATATGAAAGAGTGTGTTTGAAATCAATTTCAGGTATAGGGACGTAAAGGATTTTATTAATAGACGGCTTTCTCAATACTTTGGAGTTAATTAAAATTGTCCTAATTGAAACCTTCTTGGTTAAAATTATAAACAAACGATTAAAAGTTGTCTTCTCCGCCGTATAGAAGCCAGATGCCTTCCTTAGGGCAAATTCACAAGTATTCGCCTCATAACAATGTCGTTATAAAGCAGTTCCGTAAAATTAACAGCAGCAGAAAATGGTAGCCATTTTGCAGGCGTATACGTTCTGTGACCTTCGTTGAGCCTTTAATTACGAAGATCTTCCAGTTTTAAATCGCCTATAGCCATAATGTCACTGCGATTAAGTAAGATTGTTGTTGTGCTTAATACAACAGTATCTAGCGAAGTAGTTACTGGTTGTTTGGTGCTTTATTAAAAAGGTTAACTAGGAAGCAAAATATTGCCATATCTCAATGGTTTTTACCATGATGGGAAATTTCTTGTGTAGGCTATTAACAGTGAGTCGAAAATAATATTTTATCTCGGCTTGCTTTTGTCCAAGACACGCATGCCTGCAGCTGAGATTCCGATCCTTGTGTCGCCGAAGTCAGTGAATATTGTAGCCTATGTGGGTATGACGTCGGGTAATTTCATCCTGAAATAGCTTATCTAGAAATATACTGAAGAAGAGAAGTGGCTACCGGCCCTCAAATACCGACGCTATGAAAATTGGAGCTTCCAATATTTCGAACCTACTGTCGCCTGCGTGGAGGGGTGCCTAGCGATACGCACCTCTTCCTCCGAGTCTGCCCGTAATCACTCAGGGGAGGCGCCTGGGCTGACAATAACTTGGAAGAAGAGGATTCAACGGCCAGGGAAAAGTTTGTCTTCCGATCTGAACATCCGGAAACACCAGAGGTGTCCTCAAAAGGGCCAGAAGACTTTTCCATGGTTTTCTTAAGACAGTATGATTAAGCAACAGTCAGTTTTCAAACAGTTCTACTACAAAGCAATGAATTAACATAAACATTAGAAGTACTTCTATATCCCTGGCAAGTTAAACTCTTAGAACCACAATCAAAACGACTGGGCTATATTGCTATTCTCGACCTTCATTTTCCAATTTCAACAGAGTAGAAGGCCTTTATCTCATACCCTTCTTGTTCACAGTTCCTTCTTCGGTTAGATGCAGAAGCAGACAGAATCGGTTTCTCTCGAATTCTCCAACAGGCTGACCCTTCACAGCACTGCAGAATTCCAGGGGTGAAGCGAAGGACGGGCAATACACGCGTTCGTTTAGCTGAGAACGAGGTTACCGAATCATCACTTCAATTCCCTAAGCTAGGTTCAAGTATCAAACTTTACTCGCTTTCGGCATATCTAATTCCTGGCAAAACCGGGTGCGGTGCCAAAAGTTATAGTCCATTGGATAACTCAGATCAGAAATTGTAATATTTGCGAATCTAAGTGCAAGCATATAAGAAAGATAACTTTGCTGGCTAATGTGTATTTTTGTAAACTATGTTGAAGAAGAAGAGAAGATCAGTCCCTTAAACTAGCTCTGAGGCAGCCATGGGTACGAAGTGTTAGCGACTTCGTTTTCTTAGCCTCGGCATATGAGGGTGGCTGGCCACTCCTCTCCCTCGCCGTTTCATCTTCCCACCGACAGTGTACGGCCAATGTTCTTGGTATACGCCGTGGCCCACCACTAGCACGGGATGCTAAGTCAGGCTGTTGAAATGGGACGGGTACGCAACTTCGCAAGTCCGTGGAAGGTAGAACCTCTAATCCGGTGGGGTGGTCTGATCCATGATCATCTAGAGGATCTGCTGGGATTCGACTCCAGCGGTTCTCTAGTTCGCTATAATTTAGTCGAGATTTCATTTGTAAACGTTCAGTCCTTCTGAACATGGGTGAAGGTGCACTGACTCCCTGCTCGGACCTTACTCCGAGCGGTTCCAAAGTACTTCGAGCAACGCAGGACACAATCAGTGGTAAAGGCGCGTCTAAACTAGATTCAGCGATCATCCCAGTCTGATACTCTCTTAAATCAGGTACATTCTCTCTCACATCAGCTACATTCACTCTCACACCAGCTACAATCTCTCTCACATCCCCTACATTACTAGCTAGCTGTATCTGAGTGTGTCAGCGATATTTGAGTGCCTCTGACGTAATCGACTTTAAAGGCTAAGTCAGACTGGCCTACTGCTGTGCTGTTTAATCTATCAGCAACTGATCCTATGCTTCCTAGAGAGAGGCTGGGTCATGGCTGAAGGAGAGCGAGAAAGAGAGAGGAGAAAGGGCGAACAGCACTTTCCTGTCTATGGTTAGGATACGAACAATTTCACGACGCCAGCACTGTATTTTCTTAACTTCGCGTCAGCAGTCACCTTCATACCGGCTCAATCTGATCTGCGAATGCATGGCAGCGGTCGCTCATATTCACAGGACAAAATGATGCTTGACTCATCCTTTAAGGGCGGAAAACTGCTCGGGAGGCAGCAGCGGCAGCGGCAGCGATCGATAAGATTTGTGCCACACGTATGACTCACTATTCAGGGTTGTCAGCGGGACGGAAAATGGCGGGAAACTTTATATGCAAGGCCTTAAGATATTTTGAAACAAAAATAATATATATATTAATATATATTTATGAAATTCTGTTGCGTTCTCATAGAACGTCACATCCTCATTATAGCTGAGTTGCCTAAGGGGCGCAGGTGGGACAGAAATCTCAAACAAAATTTCTGCCCTCGCGCAGATTTAAATCCTCGACCTCTTGATTGACAGTCCAGCACGCTAACCACTAACCATTCGCGCACCCTATGTAGACTATGTAGACATGTCTTTAAACGGATGTGTTTGATTCAATGGGAAGCAAGTGCAATACACTGTGCCGCGTATTTTACCTTAGCAGTAGATTGTGTAGTAGGTCTACATAATTTTAGATTTTTTTTCAATAAAACATTTTGGCCTGTAGAGGTTGCTACGTAGAACGTGATTCGTTGAGTTGAATTACCTGGGTTTCTAATAGCATATTTCATTGAAGATTACTTATCACTTATAATGTCTGTTAATCGTAGAGTTAGAGTCAAGAGCTTAACCCATTTTCTACTAGCGCACCCTGGGAGGGTGCATGCAAACATTCGCACAAAATATTTGCTATCCGGCTTAAACTAAATATACTACTTTATTATCTCATTTGTATTGAGCTAATGAAACATTCTATGTAGAGTTTCTCTAGTTTTAATGTATTTATCCCCAAAATGGAGGTTGTTTAATCAAGACAATGACGTCATCTCGCAACTGTAAGAAATTGCAAGGGGGAAAAAGACAAGTTTTTATAATTATTTAATTGGAAGCATATAAAATATTAGAATTACGTCTGTTTGTATGGTAATTAGTGATATTATACAAAAATTGCTATTTATTGCAAAGATCAGATGAAAGTAATGCTGCACCCTGTGAGGGTGCGCTAGTAGCGAATGGGTACAGGTTTTAGTAATTGGTGAAGAGCGTAAATTGATTGTTCTGATCCATCATGTAGACCTGTTTTTCGGTTGGATTTGTAAAGCATGAGTTCTGCTCCTTCCTAATAGTATGCTCTAACTGCTGTAGGTACTTCAATTTGCATGTAGTCCTGCAGATGATACTGGAAGATGATGACCTCATACGGGCAGGCGCGCCCATATGTAGGATAAACCATATCAGAAGTCTGAATTAGGACTATAAGGCTCATTTGTACTTGAACTGCTGTCTGCAATACCATCAACGCTTCCAAATGATGTTTTTGCAACTTCTTCAAATCTGTGAAACTGCTTTGAGCGTGTTGGATGCCATGACATTGAGGCAACTGTTACAATTCAGCAGAACCGTGTTGAAAATTTCCCGCCAAAATAATGCAATTCGCTTTATAAAGCATCTCGTGGAACTGCCGAGCATGCATACGGGAAGCTATCCAGTGTTATAGTATCGGCATGGTGATGGTCTCTATTTGCATTGAATCTATTGAAGCAGAATGTATGGCTCTTATAATGGAAGACACCTTCAAACCAATAGCCACCACTGGATATTCTTGCTTTCAGGAGAGAGGTCGGCCGTGTGTGCCTTCAGGAGAGAAGTCGTCCTTGTGTACCTAATGCGACATGCTCAACCAGCTAAGATCAGGTGCCTAGGCATAACACAACCATTGAATCCACTTGTTCTAGTGGAGATTCAGTTTGACACACGAGGCCACTTCTTTACTGATGCCCCAACAAATAGACGTTGGGCTCATTGTGGCAAAACACAAGAAAGTGGGGTACAAAGTGTGATATTGGACTTCAAATGCACTGCTTTAATGAATTTCATGTCAATATATGAGAATATTTCAGTTAATGTCATGACACTTCTTGAATATCTAGCCAAAAATTTAATTAAATGACAAATAATACTGAATTTCCTTTAGTAGCCATGCAATATATCGCGAACTGCTTAACTACTTGCGCACCCTCCCAGGGTGCACCACTTTGACACAACAATTTTGCTTGGAGGTATCTATAATAAAAATTTTAAACCTTATGTGCATGTTTGTATGTCAGGATGTATTGAAAAATGTCAGTATTGTTTAGAAAGAAAAAGTTGGTAGAGAATGGGTTAAGATCGCCAACAAATGGATGGTTAACTGAAACGAGACAGTCTATTAAACATGATTGGTAGAAATGTGAGTGATGAAAGTGATTGATTGACGGCACTTGATATGATAAACTAGAATTCATTCATCCTTCTACTGCTGCTGATGATGATGATGATGACAATGATGATGATGATGAGTTTTTAGGATGTAGAATTGTAGTTGCTTTTTATTTAGGATGACAGAACAGCTGGGTAAATCGGATGAAGAAATGGCATCTAGGTTCATCGCTAGCACGTGTCAATTACTTCCAAAGTCATTTCCTCTTGTTTCTGATCATATGCATAACTTAATACCGTCCTTGAAAACTCCACCAACTGATTATTTAATTTGTTGTGGCAGCCACGCAGAGTTCAATATCCGACCGCCGAATAGATGCATTGATGACGTAGATGTCTTGATCGCCAGAGCTGATGAGCTGGTCTTCAGTGGCGACTTTCCAGTGTTGCCAAGTGATATGAGTGGCCTGGCAGATACTATCAAGTGCTACCAGATTGAACCTTACCACGGGTTTCCAGGTTTTGTTCGATTACAATGTTTCGGGGAAATGAACTATAATTGGAAATATAAAACCTACGAATTTAAGCATACAGCTCTTTCAAACGGCTACGCAAGGCTAGATTTGGATTATTTTTCAAATGCGTATTCCCCTTCTACACTCCTAAGAAACTTCCGACGAATAATCATTAGTGGTCCATCAGTTAGACATGGAAGCGATAAGCACGATGGTCATAATATCGCAACAGACTTCGTCCACAGCATGTGGTGTCCACAATGGCCTAAAGAAGCCCAAGGTTGGCTTACACGACCTAGGAATAATGGATGGCCGACTATTGATACAATCGCCAAGGTTACACAAAATGGTTGTCATCTTGTCTACGTTCAGCATCGTTCTTGCAGAGACGATAAATTACAATGGAGGTTTTCATTTTCATTGGCGGAAGTATCTTTACTTCAGAGTTGGACCCAAATTCAACAGATTGTCTACCATTTGTTGAGATTCTTCTGCAAGAGAGAATTGATACAAAAGGATTGTCCAAAGGAAGATGAGGTTCTCTGTTCGTATCACTTAAAGACGCTGATGCTATGGACTTGTGAAGAGATGTCACCTGAACGGTGGAATTCCTCTTCCGCTATTACCATCTGCTGTGAGTTATTGAAGAAGCTTTCAGAGTGGCTACAGAAGAGGCACTGCCCGAACTATTTTATTCCTGAAGCAAATTTATTTCATGAATCATCGAGCTACACAATCCATGGCAAGACTGTAAAACGACTATATGAATTCCGAAATTCAGGCATTCTCTGTCAGTGGTTCGTGGAAAATTACATACTGCCATTCATTCGGACACATTTCAGGCTTAAAAGCACAATGGATTTATTGCCACATCTCGTGGATTTCATGTTGCCTATCTTTAAGTTTTGGAAAGCGACTGAATCCAAATCATTGGATTCATCGTTTTATCGCGTATTCTCCTATTCACATCAGGATATTCGTTGCATAATAAAAGGCGGATGCACTTCAGGACTGCGCGAGAGGTTCTTTTGGGGTTGTAAGGCAAAATATTTTGAATTGGAACCACGACTGAAAGAGCTTCTAACATTACAGAACTTCTTATGTTTTAGGTACTATGACATTCTACTGTATATTTTACATGCAGCATATGGTTTAGGCTGCGGCGAGATTTCGTGGGATAGCAGTCTCTTTGTTGACTTTGTCAATGGAATTTCGATACAACCAAAAAATGTAAGGTCTCAGTATCATAACTTTCCGAAAGCGTACACCGCACAAAGTTGTCGGTTTCAATTTCTGCGTGCTCAGGATCTCTTGACAAATTTAACTGGATCAAATAGTCGTCCGGAATTTCAACTACTGTCTCTCATGTCAAAAGAGTTTCTTAGAAGAGCTTTAAAATACGAAGGTGCTAGATGCAACTGCATTGCTCCTGCAGCTTTGGCCTATATGGCTGCTATCCACTTTGCCACATCAGAAAACCAACTGGCAATACGTTTCTGCATGTCAGTTCTCGTGCATCAGCCTTCCCAAGAGTATAAGGAGACACTGAATGCAGGTTGTTTGTTGTTTATTGACGATGTCGCAAGAATTCTTGGATTGTGTATGCTTCACAAAAAGATCACTGACAATAATCTTCATTACTTTGGCAGGCGGCTTTATCTTGATCTGCGTCTTTCACCCGAGACATTTGCTCATCATTTAACTGTATTAGTTGCAAAAAGAGGAATATCCAAACATTTATATTTTCATCGTGATTTGCCTGACTCTGCATTTCCTATGGACGCATATTTGAAGGCTTTAATAACACCAAAATGCCTTGCTTCGATAAAGTCAGGTTCTCATTTGAATGCTTCAAGACAGATCGTTTATCACAGAACAGATGCATTGACAACAATGAATCCTTTGATAGTCAAAGAAACAGTAATTGGTGTTCTAATGGAATATGTTCTAGAAAATATGAACTCATTGTACAGTGCGATGGGCAACGACTTTGGTATCCAGTGCAGCACAGTTGACTGCTATCGTGCTTTGTACCTTTACAAGTGTCGCCAATACGATGAAGTGAAGTGTTTGTGTGAGCGAATTCTGCAAGAACCTGATCTGCAGAGCGATCTGAAGGAATCTTCATTTGCGAATGTTTTGTTGTTGCCACCTCTTGACTGTTTTTTCGATAGAGACGCACAGTCGTTGCTTGGATTTCACACACTCTTTTATTATTTATCACCTTCGAATGTCGATATGGGGATAGTGGATCTAAGTGCCGAATCAACGTTTGAACACTGGTTTGCCCGATTTGTGTACTTCAGAAAATTTAATTTCTCGTCTTTTCTTGGGTTTCGTAACTCCATTAAAAGCCACTATTTTCTTGGAAGATATTTTCTTGCAAAATATTTGAAAGTCAGATGTTATGTTGATTGCAGTCTTCCGTATTCAGAAGCATTGACTGAGTTTATAGCTCATGAAACATATCTTCCATTTGAACACATCATTCGCAGATTTCTTCTACGAAAGCTTCGCATAAAAAAATAGTCCAAGAGTTTCATTGTATCACTGACCAGCTTGTGTTTTCATGAAATTTGCCTTTGTAATATATGATTCTGAAGAATGAAACTTAATTCTAGAGGATTGCTGCGTGACCCGGCTATCGCTGTAGAGTGAAGAGCCAACACATGGTCTTGAAAGTTTTTTTCTCGTTCTAGTGTGGGGAATTAGAAAAACGTCTACTCTGCCATGACAGTGTGGCGCGATTGGAAACTCGCATGATAAGGTCTGTAGATCCAAGCACTAAACTAGTTTCAGCGTAATTAAGAAGAGGTCTTCTTGCGTTGCAACTTCTTGCGTTGCAACAACTAGAGGAAGGCATTTGAAGAAGCGTTACAGCACCAGAGTGTGGCTGTCCGTCCTGTAAGACGTCTTTGGTATCGGCGACACTCGAGCTGAAAGTTGCCTTTTCCAAGAACAGAACTAAATTGCGTTTTTTCCACAGTAAGTTTCTGTTCCGCGTCACTACTGTCTTCTTCAACATCTGTTCCACAGATCGTACTGCCATGTGGGATTCCGTCGCCTGTGATTCTCCTATACGCTGTCAACTAAAAAGAAAAGCTTCCATACTTGACTGGCTCTCCATAAGACCAACGGAACTCTGAATGTGACTTTATTCTGTCAATCTTTCAGGAAGGTTCTTCATATGATTGTTCTATATGTGCGGCGATGAATTCTTAAGCCATTCAAGGATCACCCACAATGCGGATGAACTGTTGTACAATTTCATGCGTTCTTCGAATGTTAATAGTTAGGCCTATATAAGATTGCGTGACATTACATTACGTTACAACTCACTCCATGACGAACCTTGAAGGAAACGCTCAACATCTTGCAAAAACTGACAAAAAATTATGCTATGACCGAATAACTGATGTGAAAAACATTTGACTGAATGCTAAGTACTTTTAGTTTTAATGACGTTTAATTTAGTATAACATTTATTTTGGTTGGATTCACGCTGTGGTCAAATAAAGCATTTGCAAAAACACGATTACGACTATATTGGTTGAGACAATGATGATGAAAATAAAAGATGACGCGACTGTTAACACGACAGGAAGTCTAACAATATCTTAAACCCCGACGCAGGAGCACCCATGTACGTGAAATACTGTATTACTGACTTCATTCCTTGATCTCCTCCCATGGGCATTGTAACAGAGTGGCTTTTATTGCGCACAAGTAGGCCTACATGGCCATTGATTCTCGGTCACGCTGCATCAAAGAAAGTCAGTGCTGATGGCTGTTAGTAATTCCAGGCGATCCACTGTCTAGTTTCCTTGACTTTTAATTGGAAAGTAGTCAGCAATCTTAATCCGTTGGAGAAGTATGACCGGTCAGAGATAATAATAATAATAATAATAATAATAATAATAATAATAATAATAATAATAATAATAATAACTATCAGATCCATCTTAAAAACTCATGAACATTGTACCTACTGCAAACTCTGTTCTGGTTTTCCATTCCAAATGGATGACAATCCTCTTCCACGCTTCATCGCTGGACCATCATCGGAAAGAACTCCGCTCACTCTGTCGGACTCTTAATGTCATCGTTTGAACATAAGTCTCCTACCTCTTGCAGATCAATGACAGTTTGTTTAAAACCATCCAGTTTACACTTGGCTAATGCGTCATAAAGTCGTTAATGGTATACCAAGCAACAAGTGGATTATAGATAGATAGTTTATATGTATGGTTGTCGCATTCTTGTCAGTTGACTGGAGATTACGATTACGATTCCACGAATCCTCTCATGATTCCTCTTTTTCCCCTCTTCCGTCTCGTTTTTGCCCTTATCCTTTATCCTTATCCTCCTTAAAAGCAGGATAAGGATAAGGGCGACGCCAATGACCTTTGTAACGTCGCAGCGTCATTAAGCAGGAACTACGTACATAACAGAGGTTTAACTGCTTTAAATAAGTACTTTAATTCCAAGACTTCTGTTTTCGTGTGGTGCCAACCCCAAGCCTGGATAAAGGAGGTGGCGAAGCAAGTCATACTCATTCTGATACATGTATTATTTCATCGTCGCTAAACAGAGGCTATAGAAGCTCGTCACCTGTAACTCTTCCACTGTCGTTTGCGGGTGACGCCGGTCTCAAGCATGCTGGATATTGGGGGACCTAAATAATCTTTTACGTGATAAGACAGCATCGTTAAACAAAAATGTCCAAATGTCAGAGAAAGAGTTGCTGACATTTAGAATAAACCCACAGAAATTGCTCGTCGAAGCCAAGTACGACCATGCTCAGTTGGTTTCATTTAGAAGCTTCGGAAGTCGCCAGAGACTTCCCGTGCGTGTTCCATGTAGCGCGAAGACGTTTCGTAATCGAAACCTCCAAATTTCTAAAGCGCTACTCTAAAGTTAGGCTAAGGGACCAGCTTATTTCACTAGGGCTACGTAAGGGACCAGCTTATTTCACTAGGGCTACGTCGCGTCTTATATGTCAAGCGAAGATCCGAGTTTCTGTCAGTGGTTCCCATAGTGAGGTCTGCGGACCACCTATGGTCTATGGCACCCATTTACCAATTATATTTGTAACGTCCCTCATTGTAAGATTTTGTGCTGCAGTTCGGCGATAGCATTCTAGCCATGTTTATTCTAATACTAAATACATAGGTATGTATTCATTGTAAGGAATTGTTCGATATAATCTGGTTTTATCTAATATACTTTAATCTAATCTAGTGACTTCTATAGCCGTGTTATCATAATGTCTAAGACACGAATCGATGATCGCTTCATTTGAAATCGTAATCACAAACCATAATCTATCGGAGGAGAGGTAGAAATAAGTCTGAGAAACTAGAAGCCAAGCCAATCTTCGAGAATGCAAAGTAATGCAATACGGCAGACTATGCTATACAACGCCAAGCAAAACAACACGGGAAACGCACCATACACTGAAGCGCATTCCACCACGTCACACGATGGTTATTCCAATAACCTCTCCATTGTATGACTATTAACTATAGTCACGACATCCACAAGTACATTTTTTCGCTTCATCGTTGGACCATCGTTGAAAAGAACGCAGTTTGCTCAATCAAGGTAACTTTGGATGACTTTTTATTTTAAGGAGTAATCTAATGCATTATTAGATGGTTAGTCGTCTACCTCCATTTCACTGGGACATGTGAAAGATTTGTGTTAGAAATCAACTAAGTTAGACGGATGTGAATGATTCAACGACATCCTGTTTTCGTCAACACTTTTCAGTTAATTAAAATTGTCCTACTTGAAAATCTTCTTGGCTAAAATTATAAACAAACGATTAAATGTTGTCTTCTTCGCCGTATAGAAGCCAGATGCCTTATTCAATGCAAATTCACAACTATTCGCCTCATTACAGTCTCGTTATAAAGCAGTTCCGTAAAATTAACAGCAACAGAAAATGGTAGCCATTTTGCGTCGTATACGCTCTGTGACCTTCGTTGAACATGTCATTACGAACAACTTCCAGTTTAAAATCACCAAGCCATAATGTCACTGCGGTTAGATATGACTGTTGTGCTTAATAACAACATCTAGCGAAATAGCAACTGGTTGTTTTCATGCTTTGAGCTAAATTCGCCATATTTAAAGGGTGAACCAGTCAGCACAATATCACATCAGCTTAATGGATTTTACCGTGATGGGGAATTTCCTATTTGGTGCTTTTAACAATGCGTCTAAAATATCTTCGGCTTGTTTTCGGGCGTGGCACACAGGCCTGTTGAGATGCTTATCTTTGTTTCGTCGAAGTCAATGGATATTGTGGCCTGTGCGGGTATGACGTTGGGTAATTTCATCTGAAAATTATTGCTGATCTAGAAATATACCGAAGAAGAGAAGTGGCCACCCGCCTCAAGTTCTCCAACCGATTCGTATCCAACACTGCACCTCAACTCTGGAACGAACTCTCCCAGAATTCTGCATTTTCTCAGTTCCTCCACCAATACCGCCACTCACTAACCGTCATCTACCTCAGGCTCCTCTATTCATAACTCCACAGGCTTTCCACTCCAAATTGAAAACGCACCTCTTCAAGAATTCCTACCCTAATCCATCTGAGCCTTCCAAGCTTTCTCGTCCTCAACGAAACCCTTCGTAACAGCTGCTCTGCCTCTCCCTGGTCTCTCTGGCAATCGGACTCGGACCACCAAGAAACATCGATCATCGACAACCCCTCGGATACGACGCAGCTCTCGTCAATATAAGCTGGTGCTTTGCGCTCAGCTTTACAGTGGCGCTTTAGAAAATTGGAGATTACGATTACGCTTACCCGCCCTCAAATACGACGCTAAGAAGATTGGCGTCGCCAACATTTTGTACCTTCTGTCGAGTCCGTGAGGGTGGCCTAGAGAGACGCTCCTATTCTGCTCCGTAATCACCCAGAAGAGGCGCCTTGGCTCGCAATGACTTAGAAGGAGAGAATTGTCAGTTCTCAACAATGCGTGGCGGATTCAACGGCCAGGGAAACGTTTGTCTAACGGTTGGCTCCTTATTGTAACCCCTGGCCTTCTGGGTGATTCGTTCACACCTTCTCGAAACGGGTCCACTTGCGGATTGAACATCTGGAAGCACAGGAAGTGATGTCATAAGGGCCAGAAGACTTTTCCATGTCATCCTAAGACTACTGTATACAGAAAGCAACGAAGTCAGTTTTCAAACAAGCTGTTCAGTTCTACCATAAAGCAATGACTTATCAAAATAATAAAAGTACTTCTATATCCATGACCAGTTAAACTCTTAGAAAATACAATCAAAATGACTGGGCTATATTTCTATTCTCCCATTTTAGCTATAGAACAGTTATGAGGCTTCATTTCCCAATATCAACACAAGTAGAAGGCCCTCATCTCATGTCCTTCATGTTCACAGTTCCTTCTTCTATAAAATGCGGAAGCAGTCGGAATCGGTGTCTCTCGAATTCTCCAATAGTCAAATCCTTCACAGCATTACAGATTTCCAGGGGTGAAGCGAAGTACGGGCAATACACGCTTTCGTTTAGCTGAGAACGAGGTTACCGAATCATTACTTCAACTCTCTAAGCCAGGTTCAAGTATCGAACTTCACTCGCTTTCGGCATATCTAATTCCTAGCGAAATCGGATGCGGTGTCAAAGTTATAGTCCATTGGATAAGCCGCATCAGAAATTTTAATATTTGCGAATCTAAGTGCAAGAAAATAAGAAAGATAAGTTTGCTGGCTAATGTGTACATGTATTTTTGTACACTATGTAAAGAAGAAGTGCAGTCCCTTAAACTAGCCCTGAGGCAGCCACGGGTATGAAGTGTTAGCGACTTCATTTTCTTAGATTCGGCACATGAGGATGGATGGCCATTCCTTTCCCTCGCCATTCATTTTACCACCGACAGTGTACGGTCAGTGTACTCATTATAGCTGAATTGGCTAGGAGGCGCAGGTGAAGCAGAAATCTCGACCCAAATTTCAGCCCTGGCGGGGATTTGAACCCTCGACCTCTCCATTGACAGTCCAGCACGTTAACCACTAACCATTATTTGTGGGACTAGAGACCTTCTGACCTCAATCAGATAAGTGGTAAGCTGAAACTAGACCGTCTATTAAACATGATCGGTCTAAATGTGACTGATAAAGGTGATTGATGGCACTTGATATGTAAGACTAAACTAGAATCAACTTCATCCTTTTGATGCTGCTGCTGCTGCTGCTGCTGCTGATGATGATGATCATGACAATGATAATGATGATGATGAATGTTTAGAATGTAGAATTTTAGTTGCATTTTATATAGAATGACGGACCAGTTCGGTAAATCGAATGAAGAAATGGCATCTGGGTTCATCGCTAGCACGTGCCAATTACTTCCAAAGTCATTTCCTCTTGTTTCTGATCACATGCATAACTTAGTAGCGTCCAATAGCACTGCATCAATTACATATACAATTGATTGTGGCAGCCTAGCTGAGTTCAATATCCGACCGCCGAATTCATGCATTGATGACGCAGATTATTTGTTCGTCAAAGCTGATGAGCTGGTCTTCAGTGGCGACTTTCCAGTGTTACCAAGCGATATGAGTGGCCTGGCAGATACTATCAAGTGCTACAAGATTGAATCATACGATGGGTTTCCAGGGTTTGTTCGATTACGACGTTTCGGGGAAATGAACTATAATTGGAAATATAAACACTACGAATTTGAGCATACAGCTCTTTCAGACAAATACGCGATTCTAGATTTGGATTATGTTTCAAAGATGTATTACCCTTGGTCAAACCGAAGCACCATGCCAAGATTCGCTAGTGGTCCAGCAATTAAATATCGAAAAGATACGCAAGATGGTAGTCATTTCACCAGCGATTTCGTCCATAGCATGTGGTGCCCACAATGGCCTAAGGAAGCCCAACGTTGGCTCAAACGACCTAGGAATAATGGATGGCCGACCATTGATACAATCGCCGAGATTACACAAAATGGTTGTCATGTTGTCTTCGGTAAGCATCGTTCTTGCAGAGACGATAAACTACAGTGGAGATTTTCATTTTCATTGGCGGAGGTAATTTTACTTCAGAGTTGGACTCAAATTCAACAGATTGTCTACCATTTGTTGAGATTCTTCTGCAAGAGAGAATTGATACAAAAGGATTGTCCAAAGGAGGATGAGGTTCTCTGCACGTATCATTTAAAGACGTTGATGTTATGGACTTGTGAAGAGATGTCACCTGAATGGTGGAACTACTCTTCTGCTATTGCCATCTGCTGTGAGTTATTGAAGAAGCTTTCAGACTGGCTACAGAAGAGGCACTGCCCGAACTATTTTATTCCTGAGGCAAATTTATTTCATGAATCATCGAACTCCATAATCCATGACAAGACTATTAAACGAATAAATGAATTCCGAAATTCTGGCATTCTCTGTCACTGGTTTGTGGAAAATTACATACTGCCATTCATTCGGAGATTATTGCAGCTTGAAAGCACAATGGAGGTAATGCCGCATTTAGAGGATTTCATGTTCCATATCTTTAAGTTTTGGAAGGTGACTGATGTAGAATCATTGGATTTATTGTTTCAAAGCGGATTGAAGGATTCGCATCACGCCAGTCGTCGTATAATGAAAGGCGGATTCAATTCAGGACTTCGCGAGAGATTCGCATCGGGATGTTCCGAAAAATGTTTGCAAGCGAAACCGCGACTAAGCGAGCTTCCAAAGTTACAGAACGTCTTGTGTTTCACGTACTATGACAGACTACTGTATATTGTGCACGCAGCATATGGTTTAGGTTGCGGAGAGATTTCATGGGATAGCAATCTCTTTGTTGAATTTATCATTGGAATTTCGATGCAACCAAAAATTGTAAAGTCTCAGTATCATAACTTTCCAAAAGCGTACACAGCACAAAGTTGTCAGTTTCAATTTCTGCGTGCTCAGGATCTCTTGAAAAATTTAACTGGATCAAATAGTCGTCCGGAATTTCAGTTGCTGTGTCTGATTTCAAAAGAGTTTCTTAGAAGAGCTTTAGAACACGAAGGATCTAAAAGCAGCGGCATTGCTCCTGCAGCTTTGGCCTACTTGGCTGCTATCCACTTTGCCACATCAGAACACCAATTAGCCATACGCTTCTGCTTGTCAGTTCTCGTGAATAATCCTTCCCAAGAGGATAAGGAGACACTGAATTCAGGTTGTTTGTTGTTTATTGATGATGTCGCAAGAATCGTTGGATTGTGTGTACTTCAGAGGAAGATAACTGACAAGATTCTTCCTTACATTGGCAAGCGGCTTTATCTTGATCTACGTCTTTCTCCCGAGATCTTTTCTCGTTATTTAACTGTATTGTCTGCCGAAAGAGGAATATTCAAACATGTATATTTTTACCGTGATTTGCCGGACTCAGCGTTTCCTATGGACGAATATCTGAAGGCATTAATTAAACCGAAATACATTGTTTCGATGAAGTCAGGCTTTCATTTGTATGCCACCAGACAGATCGTTTATCACAGAACAGATGTCGAGGTTTCAAGTGTGATTCCTTTGATAGTCAAAGAAATAGTAATTGATGTTCTAATGGAATATGCTCTAGAAAATATGATTTCATTCTACAGTGCGATAGGCAACGACTTTGGCATCCAGTGCAGCACAGTTGACTGCTATCGTGCTTTGTACCTTTACAAGTGTCGCCAATACGAGGAAGTACAGTATTTGTGTGAGCGAATTGTGCAAGAGCCTGATCTGCAGAATGATTTGAGGAAATTGTCATTTGCGAATGTTTTGTTATTGCCACCGCTGGACTCTTTTTTTGATAGAGACGTGCAGTCATTGCTTGGATTTCACACACTCTTTTATTATTTATCACCTTCGAATGTCGATATGGGAAAAGTTCGTCTAACTGCCGGATCATCGTTTGAACACTGGTTTGCAAAATGTGTGTACCGTAAAAAATGTTATCTCTTGTATTTTCTTCAGTTTCCTTACTCCATTAAAAGTCACTATTTTCTTGGAAGATACTTTCTTGCAAAATATTTGAAAGTCAGATGTTATATTGATTGCAATCTTCCGTCTTCAGAAGCTTTGACTGAATTTACTGCTCAAGAAACAAAACTTCCGTTTGAACTCATCATTCGCAGATTTCTTCTACGAAAGCTTCGTGTGAAAGATAGTTCAAGAGTTTCATCGATCAATCACAAGGTTGTGTTTTCAAACGAAATTTATGTGATATATGATTCTGATGAATGAAACTTACTTCTAAAGTGTAACTGCGTGGCCTGGCCGTCGACGGAGAGCCACTACATAGTCTTGACAGTTTTCGCCGTTCGAGTGTAGGGAATTGGAAAAACGTCTGGCATGTCAGTGTGGCGCGATGCAAAACTCGCATGTTAGTGTCTGGATATCAAGAGAGTAGGCCTTAAGTTTCAGCGTAATTAAGAAGAGGTCGTTCCCGCCTTCTTACGCTGCAACAAAAAGGGAAGGGATTCGAAGAAGCGTTACAGCACCACAGTGTGGCTATCCGGCTTCTAAGACGTCTTTAGTTTCAGCGACACTCGAGCTGAGAGCTGCCCGTTCCACAGACCTGACTAAGTTGCTTTTAACTCCACAGTACTTTCCTGTTTCTCCTCAGTGCCGTGTTCTTCAACCTCTGCTCCACAGATCGTACTACTATGTGGGACTTCGGCGCCTGTGATTTTCTTTTAGACAGTCAATAATTATTAGAGATAAAAGCTTCTATTCTTGATTGGTTCTCCATAAAACCAACGGAAGTCTGAATGTGACTTTATTCTGATAGGCTTTTCAGGAAGCTTCTTCATATAAGTTATGTGCGGTGATGAATTCTCCAGCCATTGAAGCATCACCCATATGCGTTCTTCGAATGTTAATAGTTACATAAGATCGCGTGACGTTACATTATGGTACAACTCGCTCCATAATGAATCCTAAAGAATAATCTAAATATCTTCCAAAAAACTGACAGAATAATGCCATGACCGAATAACTGATGTGAAAAACATTTAACTGAATGCTAAATACTTTTAGTTTTAATGACGTATTATTTAGTATAACATTTATTTTGGTTGAATTCACGTTGTCAAATAAAGCATTTGCAAAGACACGATTTCGACGATATTGGTTGAGACAATGATGATGAAAAAAATAAAAGATGATGCGACTACTAACACGAAAGGAAGTCAAACAATCCCTGAAACCCCGACGCAGGAGCAGCCATGTACGTGAAATACTGTAGGCCTATTAGTGACTTCATTCTTTGATCTCCTCTCATGGGCATTGTAACGGAGTTTACTTTTACTGAGCGTAGTACATGGACATTGATTCTCGGTCACGCTGTATCAAAGTAGTCAGTAGTGATGGATGTTAATAATTCCAGGCGATGCAATGTCGTTACCTTGAACGACTTTCTATTGGAAAAGTAGTCAGCAATCTTAATCCGTTGGAGAAGCTTTGACCAAAATCCGTTTGGTCAGAGATAATAATAATAATCAAATCATTTATTTCTGCAACCAATCACAAGAACAAAGGAAACAAAAGGAATCAACATGTACTGGCTACACGAGAGGACCAAAAGGGATCGAAGATCCCGCTACACATGCAGGACACCTAAGTAATTTCAACATGATGTAAAGAAGGCAGCCAACTGATTTTAAATAAGAAGTAAATCCAAAGCACCTAGCTTAACGACAAAAATGGAAAACAAAATGGATACGAAGTAATGAGAAAAAAGTGGTTATTATAATAATATAATAATAGTAATGATAATGATTATAATAATAAAAATAATAATAATAATACTAATAATAATAATAATAATAATACATATAATATCTACGTAGCGTGTGTCTGTCGGAGGACGCTACGTCACTCATGGTTTCTGGAATCTATTGTGAAACAGAACCGTTTGTGACGTCAGTACTGCCGTCTTGACGACGACGACCAGAGCATTTTAACCAACGACATAATTATATATGCCTACACTGCCGTCATAATCTGACGTCATAATACGACGGGTAAATAACTCTATTGTTGTTCGGAAATAGTCGTTCAGAATTTCTTCGCAGAAAAGAGCGAAAATACTATTTTTGGTAAATAGTTATTGAAAAGTCCCGAACAGCGACGATACATGGACGAATACGCAAATAGTAATTGATAATTTCGTTGTCGAATGAATGAAGAAAGTCCCGAAGAGCGACGATTACGTTTAAATCGTCAGCGACGACAAAGATGAAGGGGCCGACAAAGCGCAAGAAACTCTCGATCGTCTGAGGTTGCAAAGATGTCAGCTTGATGCGCATTATCGCAGGCAACGACGAGCTAACGAAGCGCCTGAACAAGCGCACGCCAGACGAACATTAGATGCGAAAGTTCGCCGTTACAGTCGAACTAAAGAGTCCTTAGAAACATCTCAACTCCGACGACAAGTAAATGCAGAAGCTACCCGATGACTGTTAATAAGTCGCAAGGACAAACCTTTTACCATGTAGGACTTTTTCTCAGCGAACCCGTTTTCCACATGACCAACTTTATGTTGCATTATCGCGATCGCGAAACAGGGACAACATCAAAGTACTCATGAAGCAAACCGACCGTCAAGGTCATTTGCTAAATGATGGTCGAATATTCACTCCCAATGTTACTTATAATCAAGCATTCCAATAAACAAATTCAGATATCTTCCTATCAATCCATTCATTTTCTTTTTCAGCCCGTCATATGACGGAAAATTATCTAGTAATAATAATAATAAGGAATTGTCCGACATAATCTAGTTCAATCTAAGCTAGTTTGATCTAATCTAATAACTTCTATAGCCGTGTCATGACAATGTCTAAGACACGAATCGATGGTCGATTCATTTGAAATCGTAATCACAGACCATAATCCATGGGAGATGCGAGGTTGAAATAAGTCTGAGAAACTAGAAGCCAGAATGTAAAGTAATACAATACGGTAGACTAGACTATACAGCGCTAAGAAAACCAGCACAGGCAACACACTACGCTGAGTCGCATTCGACAGTCACACGATTGTTATTCTAATAACCTCAACGCAATTATGACCGTAGTCTGGAAAACCCACAAGTACATCTCTTACTTCATCGTTGGACCATCATTTGGAGAGAACTCCGTTCACTCTGTCGGACTCTAAGAGGTAACGTTGGCTGACTTTTGATCTTAAGAAATAATCTGATGCATTAGTGGAATGGTAGTTATCTCCCTCCATTTCACCGGGACATGTGAAAGATTGGTGTTTGAAATCAACTAAGGTAGACGGATGTAAAGGATTCTATGATATCCTGCTTTCGTCAAAACCTTGGGGTTAATTAAACTTGTCCTACTTGAAAACCTTCTTGGTTAAAATTATAAGTAAACGATTAAAAGTTGTCTTCTCCGCCGTAGAGAAGCCAGGTGCCTTCTTTAGGGCAAAGTCACAAGTATTCGCCTCAAAAAAGTGTCGTTATACAAAGGAGTTCGGTAAAATTAACAGCAACAGAAAATGGTAGCCATTTTGCGGGTGTATACGTTCTGTGACCTTCGTTGAACATTTCATTACGAACAACTTCCAGTTTTAAATCGCCAAGCCATAATGTCACTGCGGTTAGATATGACTGTTGTGCATAATAACAACATCTAGCCAACTGGCAACTGCTTGTTTTCATGCTTTGAGCGAAATTCGCCATATTTAAAGGGTGAACCAGTAAGAACAATATTAAATCAGCTTCGTGGTTTTTACCATGATGGGGAATTTCATATGTTGGGCTATTAACAATGCGTCTAAAATATCTTCGGCTTGTTTTCGGGCGCGGCCTGCTGAGATGCGGGTCCTTGTTTTGTCGAAGTCAATGGATATTGCAGCCTATGCGGGTATGACGTCTTGTTATTTCGTCTGAAAATAGCTTATCTAAAAATATACCGAAGAAGAGAAGTGGCCACCCGCCTCAAGTTCTCCAACCGATCCGTATCCAACACTGCACCTCAACTCTGGAACGAACTCTCCCCGAATTCTGCATTTTCTCAGTTCCTCCACCAATACCGCCACTCACTAACCGTCATCTACCTCAGGCTCCTCTATTCATCACCCCACAGGCTTTCCACTCCAAATTGAAAACTCACCTCTTCAAGAATTCCTACCCTAATCCATGTGATCCTCTGCCTTCCAAGCTTTCTCGTCCTCAACGAAACCCTCCGTAACAGCTGCTCTGTCTCTACCTGGTCTCTCTGGCAATCGGACTCGGACCACCAAGAAACATCGATCATCGACAACCCCTCGGATACGACGCAGCTCTCGTCAATATAAGCTGGTGCTTTGCGCTTAGCTTAACAGTGGCGCTTTAGAAAATTGGAGATTACGATTACGATTACGATACCCGCCCTCAAATACCGACACTAAAAAGATTGGCGTCGCCAATATTTCGTACCTTCTGTCGAGTCCGTGAGGGGTTGGCCTAGAGAGACGCCCCTATTCCTCCGATTCTGCTCCGTAATCACCCAGGAGAGGCGCCTTGGCTCGCAATGACTTAGAAGGAGAGAATTGTCAGTTCTCAACAATGCGTGGCGGATTCAACGGCCAGGGAAACGTTTGTCTAACGGTTGGCTCCTTATAGTAGCGCCTGGCCTTTTGGGTGATTCGTTCACACCGTCTTGAAGCGCGTCCACTTCCGGCCTGAACATCCGGAAGCACAGGAAGTGACGTCATAAGGGCCAGAAGACATTTCCATGTTTTCCTCAGACTACTGTCTTAACAAGGCAACGGAGTCAGTTTTCAAACAAACTGCACAGTTCTACCATAAAGCAATGAATTAACAAAACAATAAAAGTACTTCTATGTCCCTTACCAGTTAAACTCTTAGAAAATACAATCAAAATGACTGGGCTATATTTCTTTTCACGCATTTTAGCTATAGAACATTTATAAGGCTTCATTTCCCAATATTAATACAAGTAGAAGGCCCTCATCTCATGTCCTTCATGTTCACAGTTCCTTCTTCTATAAGATGCAGAAGCAGTCGGAATCGGTGTCTCGAATTCTCCAATAGGCAAATCCTTCACAGCATTACGGAATTCCAGGAGCAAATCGAAGGAGGGGCAATACACGCGGTCGTTTAGCTGAGAACGAGGTTACCGAATCATCACTTCAACTCCCTAAGCCAGGTTCAAGTATCGAACTTTACTCGCTTTCGCCATATCTAATTCCTGGCGAAATCGAGTTCGGTGTAAAAGTCCATTGGATAAGCCTGATCGCAAATTGTAATATTTGTGAATCTAAGAGCAAGCATATATGAAGTACTCGTGGGGGCGTGGTGGCTCAGTGGTAGTTTCGGCGCCTTGTGACCGGAGGGTTGCAAGGTTCGAATCCCACTCTAGCCGCTGAGTACGGACCTTGGGCAAGTCCTTCACTCGCAATTGCTCGTGGCGCTTCGGCGTGAAAAGTCCGGCACAGTATCAAATGCTGTATTCGGGATCGCCTCTGAGTAGTAGTTGACTTCGAGAGGCGCTATAGAAATATCCGGAATAAAAAAAAGAAAGAAAGAACTTTTCTCGGTAATGTGTATTTTGTAGACTGTGTAGAATAAGAAGAGAAGAGCAGTCCCTTAAGCTAAGTCTGAGGCAGCCATGGGTATGGAGTGTTAGCGACTTCGTTTTCTTAGCCTCGGCATATGAGGGCGAATGGCCACCCCTCTCCCTCGTCGTTTCATCTTCTCACCGACAGTGTACGGTCAGTGTTCTTGTTACGCCGTGGTTCACCACTAGCACTGGATGCTAAGTCAGACTGTTGAAATTGGACGAGTACGCGTCTTCGCAAGTCCGTGGAAGGAAGAACCTCTAACCCAGTGGGGTGGTCTGATCGATGATCATCTACAGCAGTGGTCCCCAACTTTTTTTGGTGAGGAGCCGCATTGTGAAGTTTAGCAACTTTTGGGAGCCGCATTGCGAAGTTTTAGAAAGTTTTGGGAGCCGCCATGGTTATAGGTCGAATTATGGAGCACAACAAAATCATTATAATTATATGGACCGACACAAAAATCAATGACGTCTTAGAATTTTGACCTCAAGCAACACGGAAAGTCCATTTTTATAGCGCAATTTTTTTTCGTCACGTAGAAAATGTCATTTCAGGGAAGCTCTCGAGAGCCGCCACAGAACTTTTTGAGAGCCGCATGCGGCTCGCGAGCCACGGGTTGGTGACCACTGATCTACAGGATCTGCTGGGATTCGACTCCAGCAGTTGCCTAGTTCGCTATAGTTTAGTCGAGATTTCATTTGTAAACGTTCAATCTTTTTGAACGAGGGTGTAGGTGCACTGGCTCGCAGCTCGAGCTAGTCCAAGCTGGTCCAATGTACTCCGAGCAAAGCTGGGAGCAACCAGTGGTTAAGGCGCGGCTAAATTAGAGCGATCATCCCAGGGGAATGATATGGGGTTCGTCTATGACTTGTGGAACCAATAGAATAAGCCTCTTCAAGTCTTTCGGTGCGATACAGAATTTCAGTATGATTCTCTCTTAAATCAGCAACATCCTCTCTCATATCACCTACATTCTCTCCCACATTAGTTACATCATCTCTCACATCCGCTGCATTCCTAGCTAGCTCTCTCTGAGTGTGTGTTAGCTCTTTTCTCTATTTGAGTGCCTCTGACGTCATCTACTTTATAGGCTAAGTCTGACTGGCCTACTGCTATGCTGGTAAGTCTATCAGCAACTGATCCTATACTTCCTAGAAGCTGGGCCATGGCTGAAGAAGAGCGAGAAAGAGAGAGGAGAAAGGGCGAACAGCACTCTCCTGTCTATGGCTAGGACACGAAAAATTTCACGACGCCAGCACTGTATTTTCTGAACTTCGCGTCAGCAGGCACCTTAATACCGGCTCAATCTGATCTGCGAATGCATGACAGCGGTTGCACATATTCACAGGACAAAATGGCGTCAGACGCTTGACGCATCCTTTAAGGACGTCAAACTGCTCTGGCGGCAGCAGCAGCAGCGGTCGATAAGATTTGCGCCACTCACCACCCAGGGTTGTCAACGGGACGGCAATGGCGAGAAACTTTATATGCAAAGCCTTAAGATGTTTTGTAAAGATAATAAATAATATATATATATATATATATATATATTTGAAATTCTGCTACGTTCTCAAAAAACGTCACATCCTCATTATAGCTGAGTGGCTATGGGGCGCAGGAGGGGCAGAAATCTCAAACCAAATCTCTGCCCTGGCGAGGACTTGAACCAACGACCTCTCGATTGACAGTCCAGCACGCTAACCACTAACCATTCGCGCACCCTTTTGTAGACTATATTTACATGTTCTTGATTCAATGGGAAGCAAGTGCAATGCACAGTGCCGCGTATTTTACATTAACAGTAGATTGTATAGTACATATTTTAGATTTTTTTCAATAAAACTCCTCTTTCTTTTGGCCAGTTGAGATTGCTACGTAGAACGTGTTAACTGAGTTGAATTATCTGGGTTTGTAATAGCATATTTTATTAAAGATTACTTAACAATAACGATGTCTGTTAATCGTAGGGCTTCAGATCGCCATCAAATCGATGGTTAGCTGAAACGAAACAGTCTATTGAACATGATTGGTAGAAATGTGAGTGATGAAAGTGATTGAATGATAGCACTTTATATGTGTGATAAACTAGAATTCATTCTTCAGTCTACTGCTGCTGCTGCGGCTGATGATGATGATGACGACAATGACGATGATGATGACAATGATAATGCTGCTGATGATTTTCAAGGATATAGGATTTCAGATGTTTTTCATGTAGGATGACGAAACATATGGGTAAATCGAATGAAGAAATGGCATCTGCGTTCATCGTTAGCACGTGCCAATTACTTCCAAAATCATTTCCTCTTGTTTCTGATCATATGCATTACTTACTCGAGGACAGGAGCGCTACACCAACAGGCTATTCAATTTTTTGTGGCAGCCGTTGTGAGTTCTATATCCGACCGCCGAATCCATGCATTGATGACATAGATGTCTTGATCGCCAGAGCTGATCAGCTGGGCTTCAGTGGCGACTTTCCAGTGTTGCCAAGGGATATGAGTGGCCTAACAGATACAATCGAGTGCTACAAGGTTGAATCATACGATGCGTTTCCAGGTTTTATTCGATTACGATGTTTCGGAGAAATGAACTATAATTGGAAATATAAAAAGTTCGAAGTTAAGCATACAGCGCTTTTAAACTCATACGCAAGTCTAAAATTAGATGACATGACAAATCGGTATCGCGCTGGTACAGACATCGAAAGGCCCTGGGAAACTCTCGCATCTACTGGTCCAGCAATTAAATATCGAACCGCTACGCGTGATGGTCAGTATTTCGCAAAGGATATCGTCCACTGCCTGTGGTGCCCGCAATGGCCTAAAGAAGCCCAAGGTTGGCTTAAACGACCTAGGAATAATGGATGGCCGACCATTGATACAATCGCAGAGGTTACACAAAATGGTTGTCATATTGTCTTCGTTCATCATCGTTCTTGCAGAGACGATGAATCACAGTGGAGATTTTCATTTTCATTGGCGGAGGTAACCTTACTTCAGAGTTGGACTCAAATTCAGTAGATTATCTACCATTTGTTGAGATTCTTCTGCAAGAGAGAATTGATACAAAAGGATTGTCCAAAGGAGGATGAGGTTCTCTGCACGTATCATTTAAAGACTCTGATGTTATGGACCTGTGAGTTGATGTCACCTGAATGGTGGAATTCCTCTTCTGCTATTACGATCTGCTGTAAGTTATTGAAGAAGCTTTCAGACTGGCTACGGAAGAGGCACTGCCCGAACTATTTTATTCCTGAAGCAAATTTATTTCATGAATCATCGAACTTCACAATCCATGACAAGACTATTAAACGACTAAATGAATTCCGAGATTCTGGCATTCTCTGTCACTGGTTCGTGGAAAATTACATACTTCCATTCATTCCGAAACATTTCAAGCTTAGGCTTAAAAGCACAACGGAGGTAAGGCTACATTTAATGGATTTCACGCTACCTATCTTGAAGCTTTGGAAAGTGACTGAATTAGAATCTTTGAATTTCTTGTTTTATCGCGCATTCGTGTATTCACATGGGGATAGTCGTAATACAATAAAAGGCGGATTCAGTTCAGGACTGCGCGAAAGGTTCGTATGGGGATGTAGTGCAAAATTTATGGATTCAAAGACACAACCGAGAGAGCTTCCAATAATACAGAACGTCTTATGTTTCACGTACTATGACATCCTACAGTATATTTTGCATACAGCATATGGCTTAGGCTGCGGAGAGATTTCATGGGATAGCAATCTCTTTGTTGAATTTATCATTGGAATTTCGATGCAACCAAAATTTGTAAAGTCTCAGTATCATAACTTTCCGAAAGCGTACACAGCACAAAGTTGTCGGTTTCAATTTCTGCGTGCTCATGATCTCTTGACAAATTTAACTGGATCAAATTGTCGTCCGGAATTTCAACTACTGACTCTCATGTCAAAAGAGTTTCTTAGAAGAGCTTTAGAACACGAAGGTTCTAAGTGCAACTGCATTGCTCCTGCAGCTTTGGCCTATCTGGCTGCTATCCACTTTGCAACATCAGAACATCAACTGGCAGTACGCTTCTGCTGGTCAGTTCTCGTGGGTCAGACTTCCCAAGAGGATAAGGAGACACTGAATGCAAGTTGTTTGTTGTTTATTGACGATGTCGCAAGAATCGTTGGATTGTGTTTGCTTCAGAAGAAGATTACTGGCAATAATCTTCATTACATTGGCAGGCGGCTTTATCTTGATCTGCGTCTTTCACCGGAAGTCTTTGCTCATTATTTAATTGCATTATCTGCCGAAAGAGGAATATCCAAACATTTAGATTTTTATTTTAATCTGTTGGACTCAGCATTTCCTATGGACGAATATGTGAAGGCTGTAATAGAACCAAAATGCACTGTTTCGATGAAGTCCGATTCTCATTTGAATTCTAGCAGACAGATCGTTTATCACAGAACAGATGCATTAACAGAAACCTTGGCTACAACTACGAATCCTTTGAATGTCAGAGAAACAGTAATTGATATTCTAATGGAATATGCTCTAGAAAATATGATTTCATTCTACAGTGTGATTCGCCATGACTTTGGCATCCAGTGCAACACAGCTGACTGCTATCGTGCTTTGTACCTTTACAAGTATCGCCAATATGAGAAAGTGCAGTATTTGTGTGAGCGAATTCTGAAAGAGCCTGATCTGCAGAGCGATCTGAAGGAATTTTCATTTGTGAATGTTTTGTTGTTGCCACCACTAGACTCTTTTTTCGATAGAGACGTACAGTCGTTGCTTGGATTCCACACACTCTTTTATTATCTATCACCTCCGAAGGACGATATGCCGAAAGTTGAGCCAACTGCCGAATCAACTTTTGAATACTGTTTTGCCTTCTTTGTGTGCTGTAATAAATTGGATCTCTTGTGTTTTCTTGGGTGTCATTACTCCATTAAAAGCCACTATTTTCTTACAAGTTATTTTCTGGCAAAATATTTGAAAGTCAGATGTTGTATTGATTGCAATCTTCCGTACTCAGAAGCATTGACTGAATTTATTGCTCAGGAAACACAACTACCGTTTGAACACATCATTCGCAGATTTCTGCTACGAAAGCTTCGATTTAAAAGATAGCTACAGATTTTCACCGTATCAATGACCAGATTGTGTTTTCAAATGAAATTTGCTTTTTGTGATATTGTGGCGACGGGACCCCGGGTCGTCGTACGCCGGGATGGGAACTTCAACTCCAATATTCAGGACCATAAAATACGGTTGGTATAAGAAGAATGAAACTTACTTCTAAAGTATTGCTGCGTGACCCGGCTATCGCTGGAGAGCCAATGCAGGGTGTTGACAGTTTTCGCCGTTCGAATGTGAAGACTTGGCAAAACGTCTACTCTTATATGTCAGTGTGGCGCGATTCAACACTCGCATGATATAGAGCCCGCAGATCCAAACAGTAAGCCAGTTTCATCGTAATTAAGAAGAGGTCGTTCCCATCTTCTTGCGCTGCAACAAAAGGAGAAGCGTTACAGCACCAGAGTGTGGCTGTCCGGCTTCTAAGACGTCTTTAGTGTCGGCGACAATCGCGCTGAGAGTTGCCTGTTCAGAAAACAGAACTCAGTTGCTCTTTACTCCAGAATAGTTTTCGGTTGCCCTCACTACCTTTTTCTTCAGCATCTGTTCCACAGATCATACCACCAAGTAGGACTCCGGCGCCTGTGATTCTCTTCTAGACAGGCATTTAGAAAGAAAAGCTTCTATCCTTGATTGGCTCTCCATAAAACCAACGGAACTCTGATTGCGACTTTCAGCCTTTCAGGACGCTTCTTCATTTGGAAGTTCTATATGTGGAACGATGAATTCTCCAGCCATTCAAGCATCACCCATGTGAGAATGAAGTGTTGTGCAGTTTCATGCGTTCCTTGAATCTTTATAGTTATATAAGATTGTGTTACATTACATTACGGTACATCTCGCTCCATAACGAAACCTGAAGAATAAGCTCAGCATCTTCCGAAAACTGTACACGAGGAGAAGCCTTAGAACCACATACAATGGCCACGCAACTAACGCTGAAGTATGGTGACGCACAAGGCCGACCTCAATCGCACAGATGATCAATTTTTGCTGGGAGTTTGTACCTTGCCCGAGTATTGCGACAATCAGAGCCGTAGCGAGGAGTGTTCCAGCGGAGCTATGGAACAGAGCGCAACTCAAAAGGAGGCGCACATTTTGAGATGGAAGGAATTCATTATTAAACTAATTACTTTTTAGCTCGGCAGGTTCCTGCGAACGATTATGGATAAAAACCTACAAGCAATGAAAAGACCCGATATAGAGAAAGGTCAATTGGACGATCGAGGCATACATGAACCCGAACGGTTGAAACAGACTTCCATCAGTGAAAACCTCTGCAATGCTTTTCATTAACTTGGCGCTTAATGTGAAATTCGTGTGTGCCCCAACTCTTGTAACTTTTGTAGGAAAGTGTAGTGTTCTTGGTAGCGATGAAGCCTAGAATGCGACAAAAAAGAAAGGAAAGGACCCACTCTTCGGCAGACAGTTTCGATTAGAAGACGGATGTATTTATATTCAGCATGGCTCCATACAGGGCGTCAGAAATTCTCAGAATCCGTTCATCTTAACCAAAACTCTACTATGCGCGAATAACTTATGTGGAAAATCATTTAACTGAATGCTAAATACATTTTATTTAATGACGTTTAATTTAGTATATAATTAATTTTTCTTGGAATTTACATAAATTCTCAGAATCCGACTCCCTTAACAGAACTATGCTATGAGCGAATAACTTATGTGGAGAATCATTTAACTGAATGTTAAAATACATTTCGTTTAACGACGTTTAATTTAGAATATAATTAATTTTTCTTGGATTTTACATAAATTCTCAGAATCCGTCTCCCTTAACAGAACTATGCTATGAGCGAATGACTGATGTGAAAATCATTTAACTGAATGCTAAATACATTTCGTTTAATGACGTTTAATTTAGTATATAATTAATTTTTCTTGGATTTTACATAAATTCTCAGAATCCGTCTCCCTTAACAGAACTATGCTATGAGCGAATAGCTTATGTGGAAAATCATTTAACTGAATGCTAAAATACATTTTATTTAATGACGTTTTATTTAGTATATAATTAATTTTTCTTGGATTTTACATAAATTCTCAGAATCCGTCTCCCTTAACAGAACTATGCTATGAGCGAATAGCTTATGTGGAAAATCATTTAACTGAATGCTAAAATACATTTCGTTTAATGGCGTTTAATTTAGTATATAATTAATTTTTCTTGGAGTTTACATAAATTCTCAGAATCCGTCTCCCTTAACAGAACTATGCTATGAGCGAATGACTGATGTGAAAAACATCTAACTGAATGCTAAATACATTTCGTTTAATGACGTTTAATTTAGTATATAATTAATTTTTCTTGGATTCACTCTGTGTTCAAGTAAAGCATTAGCAAAAAGACGAGTACGACGATATTCGTTGAGACAATGACGATGAAAATATAAGATGATGCGACTATTAACACGAAAGGAAGTCGAACGATCCCTTGAAACCCGACGCAGGAGCAGCCATGTACGTGAAATGCTGTATTATTGACTTCTTTATGTGATCTCCTCCCATGGGCATTGTAACAGAGTGGCTTGTATTGCGCGCTAGTACATGGACGTTGATTATGGGTCACGCTGCATCAAAGAAAGTCAGTGGTGATGGATGTTAGTAATTCCAGGCGATCCAATGTCTTTAGCTTACATGACTTTTTATTGGGAAGTAATCTTAATCCGTTGGAGTAGTATAACTCAAATCCGTTTGGTCAGAGATAATAATAATAATAATAACAACAACAACAACAACAATAATAATAATAATGATAATAATAATAATAATAATAATAATAATAATAATAATAATAATAATAATAATAATAATAATAATAATAATAATAATAACAATAATAACAATAATGCTGAAGCAATTAGCAACCACGAGAGCAGTGCCTTTGGCTCTCGCGGTTGTAAATAGCTTCAGCTGAACGTGCTTCATTTGATAAGGTGGCTCGTGAAACAAATGCATTTACTTCCGTTCTCGCATCCTCCATTTTGGTAATCTCCGTTTGCATTCCCCTTCTGTCTACGACTCCTATTCCAGGAAGTAATTACGTGCGTTTTAAGAATACAACAGGTGAATATACTAACAGTCTAGTCATTAAAAGGACGACATCAGGTAGAAATTGCTTTGTCAATCTTTGACAGAACACAGGTATTATTATTATTATTGTTGTTATTGATGTTATTATTATGATTTTTTACTATTACTATGCATTTCTTAAGATCCACAATCCAATTACCAAGCATAAGTCGGTGGCACTGAGCAATTGCGAGTGAAGAACTTGCCTCATATCGCTAAACACTATCCGACTCAGTGTAAATATAGAGGCTCGAACCCGTAATCCCCGCGTTACACGGCGAGTGCTCTTACCAATCGGTTACCGTGTCCAAAAAGTAGGTCCATGTGGAGGTTTAGGTAAGGGAAATGCAAAATCAGGTAAGGTAAGTTAATGTAAGTTTATTTGTAGAATGTCCGGTCAGATCCAAAAGGTAATGCAAGGTGAAGCAAGGTATAAGGTTAACTTCGATAAGTATGGCGAGGTTCATTATGGCTACTTACCTGAGGTAAGACCAGGCAATGTCAACAGCTTCATACATGTACTGCATACACATATATACATTCATACATGAAAAAATACATGCATATAGACATGCATGTATGCATACATACCCACATACGTACATACATACAAACATACGATATATACGCATGCATACTTTCTGTCTCCTCGCATCGTCCACTTCGCTCTTCGAAAAGATTGGGTCTTTCAGTTCCTCAAACTAGAACAGCTATGGCGCAGTCCCGATCTTTTGCCTCAATTGGTCCCTCTTTTTGGAATACACTGTCTCCTTCTACTCGCAGTAATAGGTAACACCTCGCCTTCTTTTGCTTTCCTCAACACATTTCTTCTCTCGTGGCCTTGCGCACTGGGAGCGCCTCTGAACGGTGCCCCTACTAGAGGCTCTCTGTAAATGTTGAAATACAATACAATGCATAATTACGTACATACATCGTTGGGTGAGGTGAAGCAGGGCAATTTAAGTTACAGTTACAGGCCAGGTGAGACAAGACGATTTAAATTATAGTAAATGTTATCAAGGTTAGGTCAGGGTAGGTCAAGCAATGTGAGATTATGGAAGGTGAGGTAAGTTGCAGTAAGGTGAGGTTTGGCAAGGTAAAAAAGACCTATAAGTTGATGTTTAAGGAGAGTGAGAAAATGAGCCCAGATGAAAGTAACGCAGTGACTGAGTTAACGCTTCAAAAATGTTCACAACAGCAGGTGTAAAATGGTGGAAGTACTGGAATCTTGGTGCAGAGGTTCTGAAAATGATGTCGCCATCCATCGATTTTGCATGTGATTCAGTTGATTCGGTTCCACGTGTATGCGTGGCCAGTCAGTGGTGACTATTCTAAATTTGTTTACTTGCTGATATAATGCCTGTCCTCAACCACATTTAATCATTAGCAGTGAATTCTAATTTTGGTTAGAAAGTAAAGGACAACATGTCTTATGTCAGATCCCAAGTTTATAACTCTTATGCCTCCGGGGAGAGGGTAGCTTGAGTTGGAGCTTTTGTATTTTTGTATTTTTTCGTTTTGCGTTTTTATAATCTTCATGTTTCTGTTTTGAGCGAAATGAGGTATATAAGTAAGTAAGTAAGTAAGTATATTCTTTATTATACCACCTGCAAACGCACTGTGGTTAACAATAGAGGTTATACAAATAGATGCATAAGAAACTGATAAAAATAATAGCATACAGAAAGTAGGCTATATATATTAGATATTATTTAGGCTGGCGCTGAGAGCATCTCTGATTAGTCGTTTGTTTTGAATTGACGTTATATCATTCCTAATTTAGGTACACTTGGACCGACACTGAATAAAGTAGGCCTACTTGTTATATTTATTGGTGTAGCAATATTTTTGACAGTCTTATTAAATCCACAGACCCATGGTATTTGAACTCAGAACAAAATCATAGCATTGACTTGTGGACCGCTTGTTGAGTGTTTGCGCTCAGCAGTAAATTGCGTGGACAACAGTACTGGTGGATGTCTTCTCTTCTCTCGCCAGAGTTCGTTGTGTTGTTCATCGTCTTTTGTTGTTGACTGTTCTGATAAGTACACCTTCACTAACTATGACCTGAAATATAGCTTCGGAATGGACGGATGGATGGATGGATGGATGGATGGACGGACGGATGGATGAATGGATGGATGGATGAACAGATAGATGAATGGCTAAAATTACTATGACATCAGTTGGAAATCACTGTCAATGTCTGGCAGAACAATGACAATGACAAAAGAGTCGTTTTAATTAGTAACCTCTATCGCACGAGTGTCTAATTCACGAGACATCAACCGTTGCTTTTGCGATAGTCTCGGGGAATAGGTTGATATTTCAAAGTAGGCCTGGTTTGCAAAGGAGGCACAGCTTGCAGAATAGGTCTATAGTCTATATATATGCCAATTAGGAACTATCTATGTGACACGTTGTTATGTCAACCATCAACTCGAATGATCTCTTCATTTGCCTATTTCCGTAAGCACAGGTAAACCCAGTGTGTTTGCTCTTTATTTCGTGTCGTTAGGTGAGATGAGTCTTTTTGGAGTTTCTCTTTAGGTGGCGCCATATGAATTCGCGATTACAATTACAAGTGCAATTATAACTGGATCTTCTTCTTCTTCTTCTTCTTTTCCTTCAGGCTCGAATTAATCCCTCTTTGGAGAGGGGTCAGCCACTCGGATCCTTCTCTTCCACTTGTTTCTTTCTTGAGCATCTTCTTTCTTCAGTTTTAGGAGTTTTAGGTCTTGTTGTATCGTGTCTTCCCATCTCTTCCTCTGTCGTCCCCGGCTGCGGCGTCCGTATACCTCTGCATTCATGATTCTTTTCACACAACTATCATCCTCTTTTCTCATTACATGTCCATACCACCTCAGCCTGGTCTCTCGTACTTTGTCAGTTATACATGCCACCCCGAGCTTCTTTCTGATGTCCACATTTCTTTTCCTGTCCTTCAGTGAGATCCCAAGTATCCATCGTAGCATTCTCATCTCTGTTCTCTCCAGTAACCCTTCATCCCTTTTTATCAGCGCCCAGGCCTCTGCTCCATATAGCATCACCGGTCTTACCATTGTTTTGTATACCTTTCCCTTGAGTTGAGTTGGCATTTTGGCGTCGCAATTATAACTGGATCTACAGCCATTCATTCATTCCATCATTCATATATCCATTCATCCATCCATTCTTTCATCCATATATTCATCCATCCATCCATTCATCCATTCTTTCATCTATCCATCCATTCATCCATTCTTTCATCTATCCATTCATCCATCCATTCTTTAATCCATCTCTCCATCCATCCATTCATCCATTCATTCTTTCATTCATCTATCTATTCATCCATCCATTCTTTCATCCATCCATCAATATCCATCCATCCATTCATCCAACCATCCATCCATCCATCCATCCATCCATCCATCCATCCATCCATCCATCCATCCATCCATCCATCCATCCATCCATCCATCCATCCATCCATCCATCCATCCATCCATCCATTCATTCATCCATCCATCCATCCATCCATTCTTATATCAACCTATTCATCCATCCATCTTCCTCCATCCTCCATCCATCCATTCATCCAACCATCCATCTATCCATCCATCTAACCGACCATAGGCCTACTTGCATACATAGACCTACTTACTTACTTATAGCCACCATCCATCCTAATGGGTACGCATACATATACATTGCATGCACCAATGTTAAGCAGCGTCATGCCTTCTCAGTGGCTGGTCCATCTACGTGGAATGGTCTCCCACCTTCTTTGCACTTATTTCCCCAGGCAATCCACCTGCTTTCTATCGCCTCCTTAACTCTTCTCTGTTTAACCATTGTCGGACTGGGAGCACCTCTGATTAGGGTTCTTGAAGAGGCGCTATGTAAATTATCATAATGAATGAATGAATCAATAAATGCATATATACATCTACATGCATAAATGCATGCGTACATTCATGCATACATTCATTGCATCCATACATAATTACATGCATGCATACATTTATGCGCGCGCACACACACAGATGAGACATTGAGGTTGCAATCAACTGCAGATCATACTTTGACGCGCATCTTCCCTTCCCCACGTAATGGCAACCACTTCCTTTTCATTGATGCGCTCTGTGCAAGCAAGCACGGACGCGTGTCCCTTGTTTGCCTCGCCACGCAAACTCTAAGCATGCTTTAAAGCCGTAGAAGAAGACATAGCATCAGCTAAAGCTCTCTACAGGCGCCTTGCGGGTTGATTACAACGCACTCTGTTTTGAATGATACACACACCACCAACAACACAGAACTTGACAGAGAGCGGAACTTAAACGTCAATGTAAATTTACACGTTTTTCTACAGCGATCGTATGGCTTCAGCCATACTCATTTTTCAATGAATTGATCGCGTGAATTGCTTCAATATCGATGCTTTTTGTTGGCCAAACTCGTCTCCCGGTTGCAGGTTGTTTTGTAGCGCTGATAGATTTTGGAGGCTTTACACCACTCAGATTGTAACGGACGTAAAGATTGGAAGCATGAAATTGATTTGAGGTGCTTGACTCGACGCTACTGCTGTGTGCAAATGGACGGCGTTTCGCTTAAACCCTCTACTTCAAATGTGATGAATTCAACAAGTGTTCAGCTCGAAATTTAATTAACGAAGGCAGTATTGTTTACTGGGTTTAGACTTCAATGCAAATGAGAGAGAACAAATCGAGATGCGTATTAACAACTGCCATATTTTTACTGGGCTTAGACTTCAACGTAACTTAGAGAGATGAATGCAACACCAGAACGAGGTCTGAATATCTGCAACACCTCAGAGGATATCTTGCGGCAACAATCCTTAGCTATATCCTCACGTCCGCTGGCTTCCGTCGGGTTAATCTCCGTGCTATTCGGTTCGACGGCTGTACTTGGATTTGTAGGAAACTTTGCAACGTTGTTGGCTTTTGTCGTGGAACGAAAGCTGTTAAGAAAGAACTTCAATCTGCTCGTACTAAACTTGACCGTGGCCGACTTGTTTGTGGCCGTTTTCGATCTACCGTTTCAGGTCGTTCTCAACCAGTTGGGCTACTGGCCGCTTGGGGTCGTCGAATGCGCCCTGGTGATTTTCTGTGACTGGGGAATGACGTTTGTTAGCATATTCACCCTCGTTGCGATTTCGATAGACAGATACTGGGCGGCGTGTTACGTACAGAGTTACAAGATCAACAACTCGAGGAAACGTACTCTCATCTGCATCGCATTTGTATGGTTAGTATTCAATGTGTTTTAAGCTTATAGTGTCAACAGATTTGCAAGTGTTTGTCTCTCGTTTCCAATCCTTGTATGTTGTCGACACAGTCCCATTATTGTAATTGTTATTTATGTAGCGCCACTTCAAGAGACTCATCAGAGGCACTCCCAACCTAACACAATGAAACCACAATCGAACAGAATGATCTTCAAGTCTTTGCGGAAAATAGCCAAAGAGAGGATGAGGAGTTCATGTCGCAGGTTGTTAAGCAACTTTTTCCAGGCGGATTGGCCGACCACAGCAAAACTCCTGTACTGGACAGTGGAACTTCGGCCGGTTGAACAACTAAGTCGCCTTGCGTGGCAGAACGGAGAAATCTGCCACGAGGTATAGAAGATACTGAGACACATATAGCTCCTTGAGAAAAGATGGAGAAGAGCCTGCTAGACAATTACGCATGACCATCAAGATCTTAAACTCAATGCATATTATTGACAACAGATCAAATCAAATCCTTCATTGAAACATTCTTGTAGTAGGCTAGGTTGCGTGCGATTAAAACGTCAGGTATTGCTCAGACAAGAAGATGAAGACCTAGATCAAGGGGGCTATAGTTAGCGGAACTTGTACCCTTTTGGGTCGCCTATTGTGTACCAGGAACCAGGGCCACCGACAGATATTCAGGGCCCCTAGGCATAGCAGTCTCGAGCCCCTAAACTATCATTAGGCTTTATGAGAAAAGTTGATTCCGGGCCCCTAAAAATCGCCGGAAAATCGCCGAGCCCCTGGTCATTTGCCCCCTTGCCCTCCCCTCTCGGCGGGCCTGCCAGGAACCAAACTTACTTCACTTAACACATATTTATGTATGCTATTAATATAAGCTATGGCGTTATATAGCTAGTAGGCTATATAACGCCATAGCTTATATCTGTTGATACATTTATATTTGCTTTCTTTTTCACTGGTAGGCCTACTTGAACCAATAAAATGTTATGTTCTGCAAGATTATCTAGTCATCGTATCGTATCTGTACATGTGTAAAGCGCCTCTCACAGCGTTCAGCAATCAGAGGCGCTCCCAGTGCGAAAGACCTAGTGAAAGGAAAGTAGTTTTACGACAACGGAAAGCAACACTTGGTCCTCCAAATACTAGAGAAGTACGTGTCGATGGAGACAGTTGATTGCAGATTGCAGGGCCAATGCAAGCAAAGACTCGAGTTTTAGCCATAGTAATCTGGTTCGCTGGATTACGGTTACGGTTACGACAACAAGAAGATCATGGCTATTGAGTGAGCGTAGTGGACGGAGAGAGGCAGCAGAAACTATCCGACAGACAAGGTCACAGGGATACTTGAGCGCTAAGCCAGCATAAGACCGAAGGAGTAGAGTAGAGTAAGGACTGGCTTAAACTTGCCCAAAATATTGGGGGGAATTTGGTTATTCTTCATACACGTATTGAATTTTTTGTACAGTACACCTCAATTTTTGGGGGGCACGTGCCCCGGCTGCCCCCTCCCTGAGTTTACGCCTATGAGAGTAATTATCCTAAGCTGAATCACAGCAGTAAGGGAAGCCAAACAAGATGATCAAACATATAAGAGGAAATATGAGACGAGCGAGGAAGTCGGGCCATTAATCTGGCTGCAGAATTTAAAGCAGCTTGGAGAGGATAGAAGGACTTTTGGTAGACCATTCAAGAGACAGTTGCAGTTATCGATTCCAAGAAAGCACGATAATGGTTGGTAAAATAGAAGAAGGGACAGAGCGTTGAATGTCTCTAAGCCGCCTCAGGTGAAAGTAATAAGAGCGGATGAGATTAGCAATATGTTCTGAAAAGGTGAGCATCATAGTTCGAGAATTCGTGACTCTCGGTTTTAAAATTCGTAAAAATTCGCGAATTTTTGGTCTATTTTAAAATGCAAAAAAATTCGTAAAAATTCGTTGGGTTATTGTTGGGCCTTTTTTACATTGACAGTGGCGTTTTGCAAGAACAGCATAAGCAACAACAACAAATTTGATTACGTCATGATTTGTTGTGTAAAGCTTCTGCTTAGAATTTAACGTAACATTCAATAAAAAATGTATTACGTAACGAGTTAATTTAGTTAAAATCTAACTTCTTAAAGACGAAAGAACATAGACCGGAGTGGAACTATGTAGTAATTTTGGAGGAGAAGGAAAGGGTAATCCAAAAAGACAGTGTTGTTTTTGTGGCAAGGAGTTTGTTGGTTGTTCTGCCCGAATTGGGGACCATTTGTATGGCGAAAATACAGAAACCAGAGTCGAGTGGGAGCAGTGGGCTGTTCCTGACTCAGAATCAGAGGACGATGAAGTACAAGACACAACTCAGTGAACGTTGCCAACTCTTAACCATGTTTGGTTGCAAGCTGTGTCAGTGACTCACTGGTCACACTAGAGCTGGGGCACTGGTGGTTTTCGTTCTGCTGACTGACACTCACAATCACACACCCCAACTATGATAGAAATCTAAGTACAAGACTCAAAGTAGAACAGATCTTTTACGGCTAATTAATTGATTGCCTATGACATTGATATTTCCTTGCTTAAAAAGTTGGAAATTAAGCAAATAATAAAATTCGTTGCCATGGCAAAGAATTCTATTTTATTATTTCACGAATTTAAACGAATTTTAAAACTTAGTTTTTAAATTCGTTGAAATTTGTGAATTTTTAAAATTCTTAAAATTCTCAATATTCTTAAAATTCGTAAAATGCGAATTCTCGAACTATGGTGAGCATGCTGTCAAGGACAACACCGAGGTCACGGACACTAGAAACAAAGGTGAATGATGGAAATTTCTCATCAAGAAGTGGGTAGTCTAACTTGAGGAGCTGCTGACGAGTACCAAAATAAATTAGCTGCTTCTTAGTTGGGTTCAGAGAGAGAGAGAGAGAGAGAGAGAGAGAGAGAGAGAGAGAGAGAGAGAGAGAGAGAGAGAGAGAGAGAGAGAGAGACAGAGAGAGAGAGAGAGAGAGACAGAGACATACAGAGACAAAAACTGAGACTTAGAGAGACAGAGGGAGGGAGGGAGGGAGGGAGGGAGGGAGGGAGGGAGGGAGGGAGGGAGGGAGGGAGGGAGGGAGGGAGGGAGGGAGGGAGGGAGGGAGGGAGGGAGGGAGGGAGGGAGGGAGGGAGGGAGACGGTTGGAAGATAGTCAAAAGTGTAGACTGTATATCCAGAGAAAAAGCATCAATGCGTCCAGTTGATGCAAGCTGGGCAGCGGGAAGGCCATGAACAAGCGCCTGTACGTCATCAGCACTGTAGAGGTGGCCAGTTGATAAGTGTCTTGCGAATATAGCATGGAAGGAATATCAGTGGCGTATAGGAAGTAAAGAAGAGAAACTATACCAGAGCCCTTGGGTACTCCAAATTTAGCCCTAACCCAAGGGTTCTGGAGTCTCCACGTATAGCCATTTCGGTGCGATATCCGAGGTAAGACCGGAACCAAAGTGAAAGACCTTGAATGCCGCATGAGGTCTCAAGGCATTGCAGTAACACGTCATGGACTACCATGTCGAAGGCAGCAGATACATCAAAGAGGGCAGCTACATCAAAGAGTCATCCTCGCGCTGTCCGTATCCGCAAAATAATTACTCAACCTCGGTGAGTTGGATATGTTACAAATGCTTAGCATTTGATTCCCACATTAGGAGCGTTTAACAGCATTTAGAACAGTCTAGAGGGGGATAGACGTAGGCCCTACTTTTGGTACACCAATCAAGAGAGTTGAAGTTATTGATTCCATAAAAGCATTGATAATAATGCTAAAAATAGAAGAAGAGACAGAGCGTCGAGTGTCTCTAATCCGCCTCAGGTTAAAGTAATAAGAAGAGCGCGTGAGATTAGATTATTGCCTGATGAGTGGCGCTATATAAATTTCCAATTACCATTACTATTAAGAAGGATATTCAACAACACATTCGATTCACAGATGGATATTAAAATATTTCGATTTCATTCAGATAAACCAGACATGATATATGGCGAACTAGAACTATATACGTGTGATGATGCATCGTTGCATAATTGCGTCAAAAAAATATTAACAAATTATAATTGTTTCCAATATGCTTTGCATAACATTTATCGCGGAAAATAAGGCAAGAACTCTTCATCCTAGCGATAATAAGAATGCAAGACTCACAGCAACAACTGTGATTAGTACAAGTACGTCTCTGTAGGCCCATATATTTTTAAAATTGCTTCAAAATTTTCAAATTTCTTTAAATTTTTCAAATTGTTTTTAGTTTTTCAATTTGCTTTAAAATTTGAATTTTTTTTACAATTTTTCAAATTGTTTTTAATTTTTGAAATTACTGTTCTTATTGCTTTTCATTTTTCAAATCGTTTTTCGTTTTCAAATTGCTTTTCATATTTCAAATTGCTTTTAAACATTTTTAAATTGCATTTCATGTTTCAAAATGCTTTTAATTTTGCAAATTGCTTTTCATTTTTCAAATTGCTTTTCATTTTCAAATTGCTTATCCACCATAGACTGTCCATCTTAGCTGTCTTCTCCTCTTGATACCTTAATTGTGCATTAGATTTCTGAATGATACTACTTACATTTTAAATTATGTATTAGGCCTATATGCACTTATTAGCCTACTTTATTCATACGGGTAACTTAGTGCTGTGACCTATATCGGCGACCATAGGCGCCGAGTTGACCCAAAAAGTGTGAGTGCCCAAAGAGAGTGAAAAAAAGGTTACAATTTTTTGATCGTTTTTTCGTTACAGTGTTACAATGCTACACAAGTCATAGTTCTCTCCAATATCAATTCTCAATTCTTTTGTTTTATAATTATAATGGCGAATTAATGTCAAATTACAAATAATTATGTGGCTTCTCTCGTCCAGTGTCAATTCTTAATTTTTTTTGACTTTTTGGGATTTTCTATATTTGAATTGTTGGATTTGGTTAGGACACACTTATTGAAATTATACTTTTGACAGTAGAATCTGCACTGCAATCTACACAGAGGCGGCGATCTTGTTTGACAGGTAGGGGGACACTTGAACTGGGAGAATAGGCGTATTCATTCGCTGAAAACTTTTTTGACCTCTTTTTGTGCACGAAAAATGCGTTAAAAAGCAAGGGGCAGGCACTTTGTAACGGCATGTAGATATATAGTTTCATCAAATTGTATCAATCAATCAATCAATCAATCAATCAAAAATCTTTATTGCATCCAAATGACAATTATAACAGAGTACAGTGACTGTAAAATAGCAGTATGATTGACAATTAAAACAGAAAAGAGTAGTGTACACAACGGTAAAAAAACTTGTCATTGGCGGCAAAAGGTGGCCCCCAAGGGATATACATCCCGCTAACTAGGGACACCTAAATAGATATATGTACCAATGAACAATATGACTGACAGGATCGAAGCGTAGCCTCACTACATTCATTCATAATCAATTTAAGCCAATCGGCTTTACAATTAACTTATATAGAGGCTAGGTTGAGATTGATAGTATACATTCCTTAACTAACCTTAACTAACACAAAATTATATATACTTAAGTTTACCTATGTGCGAGTTCACCCAATATCAAGAGAACAAAAAACAAACAAACTATATAAGGAAAAAAAAAGTATATAAGAAACACAATGATCAATTCCAATGACTAGGGAGACTCATACCACATTCAGAAGGTACTTGCGCAATCGAATCTTAAATAAGTAGGGATTTGGCGAACAGCGTATATCAATAGGTAGGGTATTCCAGATTTTGGGCCCATAATATTTTATACTAAACACCGCATGCAAACTAATTCAAATCTAAAGTTTATTGACTTATTAGTAACATAGTGCGAAACAGTAGGCCCTAGGCCTACAACAGAATAATAATAAACAAAACTCATTAATTTTGTTTATTTGCTGGTGGCAACGTGTTGATATATCGACGTATCAGCTGCTTGGTCTCAGTGGTCAAGTTTCCACTTGGAAATTATTTAAAAAAACAGCAATCAAAAAGTTTCTTTAGAAATGGGCGGGGGGACAACTGCATACTGTGTCCCCTCACTGTTAAAGGTGGATGGGACATGTTCCACTCGTGTCAAAAATCCAATGGAAATGTTACAGTGCTACAAAATGCCATGGTTCTCTCCAGTATCAATTCTTAATTCTTTTGTATTATAATTATAAAGTCTTTATTTGTTACAATGATTCACAACTAAATGACTTTTCTCTAGGTCTCCCTGGTATTTTAAAAACTGCGAATTTCTGTTTGCAAAGGCTGTTGCAGGAGATCAAATCGTTGCAGATTTTTTTTATCAAGCGATAAGCTAGCAGTTTCGTCCCTGTGTCTATAGTAGGTGCCTATACAATTGTGTCGGTCGTGTTTGAGACAAGACTGAAAGCATAAAACCTACAGGACGAGTGATAAAGTTAATTGAGATTAAAATATAACAAAGATGTTATATTATTTTATAGATAAATAATGTCATTAGCAAAATAATCTCTTAAAAACGGATCTTTGGGACTGATTTCTGGTGTTGCCCGGGCATAGGCGGACCTCGCATGGCCTATTTCTGGTGGTGCTGGGCACTCACGGGTCTCGCAGAGTCGGCGCCCATGTCGGCGACCCAATAAATTCTTATTATTATAACCAAATTATTTGATAATTGTAAATGTAATCGAACATTTATATATGCACCACTCAACGATTCAGAGGCGTTCCAGACCCCAGTCAGTGCAATCACTAACAAATAAAATGGATTCATTCATTCATACCAATACCAATCCCGTGATCGTTAGAGGAAAACGCAGGGGCAAAGTCGCTCTGAACCCGTACGAAATAATGTGGAAAATTTATACAGGTAACTATTAATGTATTAGACTAATTTTTTTATACTTTTTCCACCGATAAATCTCCATTAACCGACGTGTAAGATTAACGGTTGCGTTCACTTAATTTATTTCTGCCAGTCAATCAATAGGGTTCGTCTCGTCAGGAACTAATTCTCTGTTTATAGACGCTTTGCACGCAAAACGTGTATGCTCCAAATGATAATTACCTAGCGTGGCTGGTATAAGGTGTTAGATGTAGCGCAGTAGGAAGTATATAGCGTGGTTAGTTGTTGCGTGTTGGATCCAACGCAGTAGGAAACATGTAGTGTAGCCTATATGTAAGGTAGTTGGCTCTCGTGTAATGTAGTAGAAGAGACCATTATCGGCGCGGCCACTATGAAGACCGGCCCGATCATCTCTCGTACCCGATGGCCAGCTCCCCCCCCTCCGATGGACAAACACTAAGACGACGCTCAGCAGTAGTTGATGAGAGTTTATTCATACGTTACAAATAAGACGACGACCTCGTACTACTGATTCTTCTGTTACTCGTTACAACTCCTGACATGTTAGGTTCAGGCACAGGCCCGCCGAGAGGGAGGGGCAAGGGGGGCAAATGCCCAGGGGCCAGGCAACTTTTTAGGGGCCCGGGCCGGGCCCGCAATCAACTTATGAAAAATATTATAATCAGTTATGCAAAGTTTATGATTTATGCCTTTTAAAATATAATATATTATCTGACGCTTAACTACAATCAGTTTAAACTTCAAGCATCTGAATAAAATCATAGTTGTATTATTGTATATATTAATATAATATTGTATGGTCGTACACGCACTTTTATTATTTCAGTTTGTGTTTTTTAATTTTTTTTCGTACAACCATTATATTTATATAAAGCCTAGAGGTAGTTTAGAGGCCAGTAACTGTTCTGCCTAGGGGCCCACGACTGCTCTGCCTAGGGGTCCGAAGTTTCTGTCGGCGGCCCTGTTCAGGCACAAACCGTATGCGCTAGAAGAACTGACATTGTGTCAGAGTTCCTGAAACCCATCGCATCCCGGAAGAGGAATGACGACAGCCAATGTAATTGTTATTGCAATTTATAACTTCCACCGCGCCGGTGTCTAATGCACAAGGCATCAACTGATGGCGCACCAAAATCAAGCCACAATCACGTCCGAAAGATCGGTCCGCAAGACAAAGATTGAATTCTCAGCATAGAGTTAGCCAGTTTGCATAATACTCGCAGCCTAAACATTTCAGCCATATCTCGGATGGAATTCGTGTCGATATTTGACGGTATTCGGAACATTCCAGTCATATCTCAGATGCAATTTGTGTCGGAATTTGACGGTATTCGGAACGTTCCAGTAAAATCTCAGATGCAATTTGTGTCGGTATTTGACGGTATTCGGAACATTCCAGTCATATCTCAGATGGAATTCTTGTCGATATTTGACGGTATTCGGAACATTCCAGTCATATCTCAGATGCAATTTGTGTCGGAATTTGACGGTATTCGGAATAGTTTATCAATGAATCTATTTACATAATTGCAGGGCGCTGATGCTCATCACGTGGACCCCAGTCTATCTCGACGATCGAATTCGTGCTGGTACGAGACACCCCGAAAATTGCAGCGTCACTCTCAGCGACCGTCGACCGTACGCAATCTGTCTGACGGTGGCCGGATATCACCTACCGACCGTCATCATGATCTTCTGCTATATCCGTGTCTATAAGGTGGTTCGACGCGATCAACGGACGATCGCCTGTGCGAACGAGACGGGAAATCAACGCGTGGATGCGGTAAACAGCATCGCAAACGGTGACTTCAAATCAAAAATCGGCTGTGAACAATTAGGGACAGTTCCAAGATCGGTGGCGCAGCTGAACGGAGCTCGGAGACAGAAGAAAGTCTTTCTCACCCTGAGCTACATAGTTTTTGCTTACCTGGTCCTGTGGACTCCTAGTCAAATCATGATCGATATAATGTGCTTCGATAGTTCGATGGTGTCAATCGATCTGTATAACTACGTCAGCGCACTATGCTACTTCAATTCGGCGCTCAATCCTGTTCTCTACGCGGCGTCGAGCGTACAGACCAGACAGGCATTAAGAAAAGTGCTTTCCTGGTATCGGCGTTAGCTGGAAACCAAAGCTCGAGGGTACGCGTACCCTAAAATAGAATACGTTAAAATACGTACGTACCTTTCAAAAAATACAATACGCGTATGGTACGTATCATTCACGAAAATTTTATTTATGGTTTACTCGGCGACCCATAGCCTACGTATAATCTGACGTCAACAGTATTCGTCATTGAAACCGGTACTTCCGGTAGCGTAGCAGTAAATTTGCTTAAATTAAATTGAACATTCTTATAATGAGGCTAAATGAGCAATGACGTGGTTAACGTATTTTTGTATTGTTTACGTACCCTAAAAAAGGGTACGTTAAAAAACGTACGTACCTTTCAAAAAATAGAATACGTATGGTACGTACCCTCGAGCTTTGCTGGAAACAGTGAAAAAGATGTTTTCTCTCAGGCTAGGTCTCTGGACAACCCTTTTGACACGACGCAGCGATAGGCAGCCGACTGGGAGATGTGTCCAAACGTCAACAAATTCTTTTTACGAGACAACAAAGATTCTGCAAAATGAGTTTCCACAAGTGAATAGACTGATTTAAATAATATGTTTTTGTGTGTAAATTAAGGTAAGATAATATATGTGTCGACCTGGGGTGCTGGATAGTGTAGTGGTTATCGTGCTGGATTTTCAATTGGGAGGTCGGGGTTCAAATCCCCGCCATTGCGGAAATTTGCTTCGAGACTCCTGCTCCACATACACCCCCTACACACCGCACACTGTCGGTGGGAAAACGAGACGGCGAGGGAGAGGACTGGCCATCCACCCTCATATACCGAGGCTTAGAAAAATAAATCATCAATACTTCGTACCCATGCCTGCCTCATGGCTATCTTAAGGGACTACACTTCTTCAATAGATCGACCTGAACGATTTCGACAGTTATAAGCTATCGCTATACGCACTGGGTCAAGGGGGGGTCCGTAGAGTAATGGATAACACACTGGCGTGAAGTGCTCAAGGTACCAAGATCGAACCCAGTAGGACCCCGTAAGGTTTTTTCAGCCTTCCACTCGCTCGATGGCAGTGGTTAAATGATTAGTAGGCCATGAATTGGCGCCGTGTGGCTGCCGCTTAAACAGTTATATTCGACTCCTGTGAAACTGTCATCGTGTGCTTCTACTATATACATGTATGTAAGGCGCCCTGCGTGGCTGCCGTTTCTACAATATGTATGTTTACTGTACAGCGCAGTGCGTTTGGAGGCGCTTAATTAAAGAACAATATTATTATTATTATTATTTTAT